>JANKKB010029163.1:0-20317 GCA_026225775.1 Bursera palmeri | reverse complement strand
TGAAATATTATTTACAGACCCAGATAAATAAATTTTAATAAGTAAATTTATAAAAGAAAAGGCTAAAGATGAGAAGTAACGAAAGCAAGAAACCTACAAAGTTCAAGGTAGAGAGAGTTTTCTGGTAGGAACATCCATAATAAAAGCATCCGTCCACAATGGGACCTGAAACAAAGAAAACGTTGTCAAAAAACAAGAAAAGGGAATCTGGACGTGGCCTCGTTTTAGGTCTCTTGTTGTTTGCTTTCGTATTTGTGATTTGTCCAGTTTTTTGTTTTTTGTTTTCTGAATATGTTTTCTTATTAAAATTTATCTATCTAGTTCTGTAAATAATATTTCGGCAATTAACAAACGACATAGAAAAATTTTCAATAGGTAGAGGGCGTAGTAGATAGTAAGCGAAGAAAATAAAAAAGGTGTATTGATTTCATTTAGGTAGAAAGAGAGTTGAATATTGGGATAATTGAGTGTGAGTGATTCTAGTATTATATTTTTTAACTTCCTCCTTAACCATTAGATTAAATATAGATGAATGCTGGGTAGTTGATATCTAAAATTAAGTAAAAAATTAAGTTTTAATAGCCTGACCAATATATATATATATATATTCAAGAACCATGCAATAGGCTAAAACTTATGCACACTTTAGCTACTAATTCTCAAAATGAAGCATTTTTGCATATTTTACTGTACCTATAATATCAAGCAACCTCTCTTCTTGTTTTTTCTCTACACTTGTGTTCGGGTGCGGTGGTTGTTTCATTGCCAAGTATTCCAAAGAAAAGTGTTCCATTCTTTTTGTTAAGTCGAAATGATGAACACTTCTTTCTACAGTAATTTATCCATAGATGTTATGTTGTTTGTTGTTGCCTTTCTAAAGTGATTAAAAATATTTTCTTAGCTCATTAAAGATAGAAGTTCAAGCATGATACGAAGCAACGAAGGAAGAATATGGCTTGTGTTTGTACATGTAAAAAAAGAAATTATGAATGGTGAAATGATGGTAAAGAAATAAATGTAGATATTATATGAACATTGTTATAAAATATTATTTTATATAGGTGTAGATTCTACGACTTAATTATTATAACGATGACGCAAGTGATGGGATTTATTATCATTAATTTATTATGTAAACAGTGGTGGAGGCTGCTTATAAATAGCAGCCTTCTCCCTTACAATCGTAGAAGAAGGATATCTTTCATTTCTCTGTTCTCTCTTTTTTTATATAATTTCTAGAAGGGACCAGTAGCCTTTTACTCAAGTAACGTGTTTTAAAGCTGTGAGTTTGGCCCAGTAGGCACCAAAACGGAAATATCACTTGACCTAATATTTTAACACATTGGAAATATATATACAAAGATATAAAAGCTGAAGGACTATAGTGATATATTGCAGTTAAGGATGTAACTATAAAATATTAAAACTATTAGACTATATAAAAATTAAATAAAAAGAGGGAGAAGAGAGAAATGAGATATATGCTTTTTCTATGATTGATTACATTTTACATGGGAGGAGGTTGCTATTTATAGGCAGTCTCTTTTACTATTTACATAATAAATAAATGGTGGTAGGTCTTATCGCTTATACAACATCTACAATAATTAAGTGGTGGAATCTAAACCTATATAAAATAATATTTTATAACATTCCCCCCTGGAGACCGGAGTCTTTTGCCTTCACACCTATAGCATATACATTCATTATTCTTTTGTAGTTGATTTTCAAGATTTTTTTGTTTTCTTTCATTTCTATCCTATTTCTAGTAGAATGGTTTAAAATTTTTGGAACAACTACCTTTTGATTGATAATTATTTCGACCACGTCTATTATTTGATAAAGTAAAGTTCACTTCAGGGAATGGTACTGAATCAGTGGGATGAAGTTGGTGATTTCTCAATAAGAGTTTATTATTTTGTTCAGCAAGTAAGAGACAAGATATTAAATCAGAATATCTTGTAAAATGATGTTCTCTATACTGCTGTATCAAGACAATATTAGATGAATGAAAAGTAGATAATGTCTTTTCTAATATTGCTTCTTCAGTTACTATCTGTCCACAGTACCTCAGTTGAGATATAATTCGAAATAATACTGAATTATATTCACTGATAGTTCTGAAGTCTTGTAATTTTAAATTACTCCAGTAAAATTGAGCTCTTGACAATATAATTATTCTCTGTTGGTCAAATCTCTTTTTTAAACTTTTTTAGAGGATATGTGGATCAGTAATGGTGACGTATTCAGATTTTAAGCCTCTATCAATATGATGACGAAGGAATATTATTACCTTTGATTTATCTTGCAAAGACACTATATTACCCTCTTTAATACTTTCACTTAGATTCATGGCTTCCAGATGAAGTTTTGCATCATCGGTCCATTTTAAATAATTCTCTCTAGTAAGAAAAAATGGATCAAAACCATGCTTCGTCAAATTTGACATTTTAGTAACTGAACATTCACAAATAATAATCAATTAAATGTTAAGCCATAAACCGTTAAATATATTTAGAATTTCAGGTTCTTGAGTAAATATTCTCTTACTATTTAACAATATAAACAATGATTTTTGATAGTAATCATAAATAATTCTTTGGGGTATTATTTCAAAAGTCAAATAAGGACTCAAGTTCTTTTGAATTTTTTTTTTTTAATTTGATAGTCCAAAACTTCAGGTTCTGAAATTAAATATATTAAGAAAATTTTCAAAAAATATTGGAGGGGTTATTTCGGTCTCACTTAAAATTCAATATCCTTAGACTTATAATCTTTTTGATAAAAATTTTCTTAGACATATAATAATAATAATTTATTGTCTTTTAATTTTACAATTTCATGTTGTAAAATTATCTTAGAAAGGTTTTCTAGTCTAATTTGTCTTAATTGTTAACGGAAGATTCATTTGGATTTGAAAAATACTCTAGATTTAAACGTTCTTTCAGGGATATTAAAGATCAAAATTTTTTATGATCCATAAATTAGTTTAGATTTCTAGTCTAGAAAATAATATAAACAAATAATTAAATAATATAACGATAATACAATCATTTCAAAATTATCTATATTTTATGATGTTGAAGATCCAATATAGTGACAATCACAGAGCATACTAACAAGGATAGATTATAATAAATATAATATGATGAATAATAACGATCTATAAGATGCATACCTGTAACAATTTAAGTAAAATCTTGTGCTGATAGTGTGTTGTGAATGGCCTAATATTTTAGCATATTAAGGGATATATATGTAAAGATATAAAGTTGAGAGACTATAGTGATATATTGCAGTTAAGGGTGTAACTGTAAAATATTAAAAGTATTAGACTGTATAGAAATTAAACACAAAGAGAGAGAAGAGAGAAATAAGAGATATGCTTCTTCTACGATTGATGCATTTTCCAAGGGAAGAGACTGCTATTTGTAGGCAGCCTCCTTCATTTTTACATAATAAATAAATAATGGTAGGTATCATCGCTTGTGTCATTGTTTACGTAATACCTACAATAATTAAGTAGTAGAATCTATAGTCTCAAGTGATATTGTCCGTTTTGATACCTACTGGGTCAATCTCACGATTTTAAAATGCGTCACTTGAGTAAATGGCTATTGATCCTTGCTTATATACAAGTTTAGTGGATAGTGCAGGAGCGATGTGGGATTCAGGATCACAACACTCTCTCATCGCGATCGTGCTGATAACATGTTGTGAATGACCTAATATTTTAGCACATTAGGGGATGTATATATGCAAAGATATAATGCTGAGGGACTATAGTGATATAGTATAGTTAAGGGTGTAACTGTAAAATATTAAAATTATTGGACTATATAAAAATTAATAAAATAAAATCAAAAGAACTTGTCCTTATTTGACTTTCAGAATAGTACCCGAAGGACTATTCATGATTAATGTTAGAAATCATTGTTTTTTATTATTATTTACATTGTTGAACAGTAAAAGAATATTTACTCAAGAACCTAAAGTTCTAAATATATTTAAGGGCCTATGACATGACATTTAATTGATTATTATTTGTGAATGGTCAGTTGTTAAAATGTTAAATTTGACGAAGTATGAGTTTAACCTATTTTCTCTTACTGGAGAGAATTATTCTGAGCAGGCAGATGATGTAAAACTTCATCTGGAAGTCATGAATCTAAGTGAAAGTATTAAAGAATATAATATAGTGTTCTTACAAGATAAATTAAAGACAATGATATTCCTTCTTCATCATATTGATAGAGATTTAAAATCTGAATACGTCATCATTATTGATCCATATATCCTATGAAAAAAATTTAAAAGAGAGATTTGACCAACAGAGGATAATTATATTGTCAAGAACTCAATTTTATTGGAGTAATTTAAGATTATAAGACTTCAGGACTATCAATGAATATAATTTAGTATTATTTTCAATTGTATATCGATTGAGATACTATAGGCAGATAGTCACTAAAGAAGCAATGTTAGAAAAGACATTATCTATTTTTCATCCATCTAACATTATCTTGATGCAACAGTATAGAGAACACCATTTTACAAGGTATTCTGATTTAATATTTTGTCTCTTACTTGCTGAACAAAATAATGAGCTCTCGTTGAAAAACTACTAACTTCATCCCACTGGTTCAGTATTGTTCCATAAGGTGAATTCTACTTTATCAAATAATGGACGTGGTCGTTGTCGAAATAATTATAGACTAAGAGGTGGTTGTTTAAAAAATTTTAAACTATTTCATCAGAAGTGAGATAGAAATGAAGGAAAACAAAAGGATATTGAAAATCAACCACAAAACAATAATAAAAATATATGTTATAGGTGTGGATGCAAATGATACTGGTCATGAACTTATCGCACTCTTAAGCATTTAGTGAATCTATATCAAGCTTCTATAAAAGAAAAGAACAAAAATGTTGAGACAAATTTTGTTGATCTAGAAGATTCAACAAAATTGGATGTATCAGATTTCTTTGTTGATGATGATATAGTTAGCCTAGACATAAAAAGTACTTATATAAATTAGTTAATTATTTATATTTCATTTTCTAAATGTAATGATGCAATTTTTATATATTATAAATAAACTTTTGTTTGTATATTCTTATGATGATAACCTTATGTCTAATGTGAATTTTATTTTGATAAAGTATGGACATTAATAATGTCATTTGTCACCAAAAGAGATATTGATTTATGTTTAATTGATGTGCAACACCATATATCATCTTGAAATATAAGAAATATTTTTTAAATTTAATTTTACTGAAAGCTAAAGTTAATACTATATTAAGATCTGTGAATCTAATTGAGAGCTTCAGAAGAGCCACTATCTTGTTAACAAGTGGTACAAAGTTATGAATTAATAAGGTCTTTTATTCTAACAAATCCGAAAGAAATTTGCTTAATTTTAAAGATATAAAGCTCAATGAGTATTATATCGAAACAATATGTGAAAACAATACATAATTTCTCTACATTACTTTAAATGTCTCAGGCTAGAAATAAATATTAGAAACTTTGAAGCTTTTTCATTTGGATTATATTATACATATATAAGATCTATTGAAATATATACAATCATGAACCAAAAGTTTAATGATTCTAAAACTTTTACACTTTGGTACGATTGTTTTAGTTATTCCGGATCAACAATGATGCGTAGGATTATTAAAAATATAAATAGACATCCATTAAAGAGTTAGAAGATTTTGTTGACCAATGAGATTATTTGTACTACTTGTTCACAAGGAAAATTAATTATTACACCATCTCCTTCTAAGATTGGTCATGAATCCTAATAATTTTTTTAAAGAATTCAAGGGGATAAATGTGAACCTATTCACCTACCGAGTAGACTATTCCATTATTTTATGGTTCTTATTGATATTTCTGCAAGATAGTCACATGTTTGCTTGTTTTCAACAAGAAATGTTGCATTTGTTAAACTATTCGCTCAAATTACTAAGTTGCAGACACATTTTTTAGACAATCTTATTAAATCAATTCGTCTAATAATGTTAGTAAATTTATATCAAAACTTTTTTGATGATTATTGCATATCAGTGGGGAATTGACATTGAGCATCCCATGCCACATGTCCATACTCAAAATGGTTTGATAAAATCGCTTATAAAGCGATTACAAATAATCACACGTACTTTATTGTTGAGAACGCAGTTGCCAACTTCTGCCTGAGGTCATGTCATTTTATATGCTGTATCATTAATTAGATTGACTCACTGCTTATTATAAGTATTCCTCATTGTAACTTGTACTTGGATAACAACATGATATATCTCATTTAAGAACTTTTGGTTGTGCTGCACAAGTTTCTATTGCTCTCCTGAAACAGATAAAAATGAGACCTCAATGTCGATTGGGGATCTATGTGGGTTATGATTCACCTTCTATTATCAGATATTTGGAGCCTCTAATGGGTGATCTTTTTAATGCACGATTTACAAATTGTCATTTAGATGAGATAGTGTTCCCATCATTGAGGAAAAATAAAAGACGTCGTGAAGCTATGCAAGAACTTTCTTGGAACATAGTCACTTTGTCGCATTTCGATCCTCGCACTCCTCAATGTAAAATTGAGGTGCGAAGAATAATACATTTTTAGAATATAGCGAATCAGATATCAGATGCTTTTACTAAAGCAGTAAAAGTAACAAAGTTACATGTACATACTATCAATACACTGATAAAGATTAATATTCCTGAAGAACAAATCCCCTTTGAAACGATAAATAATCAATCTACTATACGTCAGAAGTGTGGTAGATCCCTTGGATCAAATGATACTATCCCCGAAAATGAAAAGTGGCTTATAATAGTCCATTTGAAAATAAAGATTAAGCTAAAGATTTCACATCATTTGATTTATCTCTTAAAGAGATAATTATTCTTGAAGAAATATAAGCCCCTGAAGAGGTACAAGCTTCTGAAGAGACACGAGTAATTAAAAATGTGAAAATCTCTGTTAATTATATGAAAAAATATGGAATCGTGATAAAATGATCATCGATGAAATTTTTTCATTCGCTGTAGTAGCTGAAATTATGAATGATGATCATGAACCATGTACAGTCGATGAATGCAGGAAAATATATGATTGGCCTAAATAGAAGGAAGCAATTCAAGCAGAATTGACTTCTCTGGTTAAACGTGAAGTTTTTGGACCTGTAGTTCAAACGCCTGAAGACGTTAAAGTCGTTGGATATAAATAGGTATTTACTAGAAAACGTAATAAAAATAATGAGATTGTTAGATAAAAAGCCCAACTTATAGTTTAGGGTTTTTTCCAAAGATCGGATATTGATTTTGTTGAAACATATGCTCTGATAATAGATGTAAATACTTTCAGATATTCGATTAGTTTGACAGTATTAAAAAAACTTCATATGCACCTTATCTTGCTGATTTATTCATCAAAACACTATCGAAATCAACATTTGAGAAATTAGTATATAAGATCGGTATGCGGCGACTTAACAAGCAACCAAATTGATACATTATCTTTCTCATGATCAGAGGAAGCATATATCAGGGGGGTATTTTTGAAATTTGTGTACTGCACTCTTTTTCTCTTTTCTTAGATTTTGTCACACTGGATTTTCTTGGCAAGGTTTTTAATGAGATAGTATGAAGCACGTCCGACACAACTTTATTATTGTATTTCTTTGTTTAGGTTTTTGTTCCATTATATTCTTCCTAAGCAAATGTAAATACAATTATTTTTAAGTGGTGGTCTCCAATGGGGAGTGTTATAAAACATTATTTTATATAGATGTGGATTCCACCACTTAATTATTATAGGTGTTATGTAAGCAATGACACAAGCAATGAGACCTATCACATTTATTTATTATGTAAATGGTGAAGTAGGTTACCTATAAAAAGCAGCATCCTCCCCTGTGGATTTAATTGGAACTACAGAAGATATCTAGGATGTCACCGAGTATTTAAAAAGAAAATTTGACATGAAAGATTTGGAAAAAATAAAATATTGTTTCGCCCTACAGATGGAGCACAAGTCTGATGGAATATTTGTTTTATTTTCCAATATTCTTTTGTGATTGATTTCCAATATCGTTTTATTTTCCTTCATTTCTATCCCACTTAAAACGACTATTATCACGACCACATTTATAACCAAGATCACGTTCATTACTTCATAAAATAAAGTTCATTTCAGGGAACAGTCCTGAACCAATGAGACGAAGTTGGTGATTTCTTAACAAGAGCTCATTATTTTGTTTAGCAAGTGAGAGATAAGATATTAAACCAGAAGACCTTGTAAAATAGTGTTTTCTATACTGTTGTATTAAGACAATATTAGATGGATGAAAAATAGATTATGTCTTTTCTAACATTGCTTCTTCAGTGACTATCTGTTTACAGTACCTCAGTTGAGATACAATTCGAAATAATATTGAACTATATTTATTGATAGTCTTGAAGTCTTATAATCTTAAATCACTCCAGTAAAATTGAGCTCTTGGTAATATAATTGTCCTTTGTTGGCAAATCTCTCTTTTAAAATTTTTCAGAGGATATGTGGATTAGTAATAGTGACATATTCAGATTTTAAGCCTCTATCAATATGATACCAAAGGAATATCATTACCTTTGATTTATCTTGCAAAGATACTGTATTGTCTTCTTTAATACTTTAACTCAGACTCATGGCTTCTAAATGAAGTTTTATATCATCTGTCCATTCTGAATAATTCTCTCCAGTAAGAGAAAGTAAGTCAAACTCATGCTTTGTTAAATTTGATATTTTAGTAACTGACCATTCACAAATAATAATTAATTAATTGTCATGTCACAAACCTTTAAATATATTTAGAACTTTAAGTTCTTGAGTAAATATTTTCTTATTGTTTAACAATGTAAATAATAATCATAAACAATGATTTTCGACAGTAATCATGAATAGTCTTTCTGGGTACTATTTCGAAAGCTAAATAAGGACTTGAAGTTCTTTTGATTTTTTTTTTTTTTAAATTTGATAGTCCAGAACTTCAGGTTCTGAAATTAAATATGTTAAGAAGTCAAACTGATCCCACTTAAAATCTAATCTTCTTAGACATCTAGTCTTTTTTATAAAACTTTCTTAGATATGTAATAATAATAATTTACTATCTTTTAATTCCATAACTTCAGGTTATAAAATTATCTCAGAAAGGTTTTTCAATCAAATTTGTCTCAGTTGCTAATTAGAGATTCATTTGCATCTGAAAAATACTCTAGATTTTAACAATCTTTTGGGGATATTAAAGATCAAATTTTTTGATGATGCATAAATTAGCCTATACTTCTGGTCTAGAAAATGATATAAATAGATAATTAAATAATATAACGATAATACAATTATTTTCAAACTATTCTTATTTTCTGATGTAGAAATCTAAAATAGTGACAATTACAGAGCATACTAACAATAATAGATTATAACGAATATAATATAATGAATAATAACGATCTTAATCATAACGATTTGTAAGATGCATACTTGTAACAACACGATATACATGAAACTCCCTGAAAAATTTAAATTGTCAGAAGCAATTAATACAAAACCAAATGGCATGTATTCACTTAAATTATAAAGATCTTTATATGTATTGGAACAATCTGGAAGATTATGGTATAAACGTTTTAGTGAATACTTGACAAAAGAAGGATATATTAATGATCCTATATGTCCTTGTGTGTTTATAAAGAAGTCAGAATCTGATTTTGTCATTGTGGTGGTATATGTTGATGACATAAATTTAATTAGAACTCCAGAAGAGATCCAAGATGTTGTTGGATATTTAAAAAGAGAATTTGACATGAAAGATTTGAAGAAAATAAAATATTGACTTAGCTTGTAGATCGACCATATGTCTGATGGAATACTTACTCATCAATCAGCATATACCGAAAAGATATTGAAACGGTTTAACATGGATAAGGCTTACCCATTAAGTACCCCGATGGTTGTTAGATTACTTGATACTAAGAAAGATTCATTCTGTCCTAAAGATGATGATGAAAAGATACTTGATTCTGAAGTACCGTATCTGAATGCTATAGGTGTATTATTATATTTGGTGCAATGTACTCTACCAGATATTGTATTTGCAGTTAATTTATTGGTAAGGTGTAGTTCTGCACCTACTAAACGACATTGGAATGGAATTAAACATATCTTTTATTATCTATGGGAAACTACTAATTTGGGATTATTCTTTTCATATGAGTCTCTTAAAAATCTTGATTTGGTTGGATATGTTGATATCGATTATCTATCTGATTCCTACAAAACTCGATCACAAACTGTATATATTTTTACTTACAACGGGACTACAATTTTGTGGCGATCAACTAAACAACCTTTGGTTGCTACTTCTTCTAATCATGCTGAAATACTTACATTACATGAGGCCAGCCGAGAGTGTATATAGTTACGATCTGTCATTCATCACATCCAGAATTCATGCAAGTTATCTCCTATCATAGATCCTCTTACAATCATATATGAAGATAATGCAGCGTGCATTGCTTAAGTCAGAAGAGATTATATTAAAGGAGATAGAACAATATATATTTCTCTAAAGTTTTTTTACATGCATGAACTACAAGAAAATAAATAGATAGATGTGAAATAGATTCGTTCAAATGATAATCTTGCTGATTTATTCACCAAAACATTGCCGACATCAATATTTGAGAAATTGGTATATAAGATCGGTATGTGGTGGCTCAATAAGCAACCAAATTGATACATTATTTTTGCCATGATCGAGGGAAGTATTTTTGGAGATATGTGCACTGCACTTTTTTTTCGTTCGACTAGGTTTTGTCCCACTGAATTTTTCTGGTAAAATTTTTAATGAAGCAAATCTAACACCACTTTATTATTGTATTTCTTTGTTTAGGTTTTTGTCCTACTGGGTTTTTTCTAAGTAAACGTAAATACAATTATCCTTAAGTGGTGGTCTTCAAGAGAAAGTTATAAAATATTATTTTATATAGGTGTGGATCCTATCACTTAATTATTGTAGGTGTTGCGTAAGTGATGAGATTTACCACTATTTATTTATTATGTAAACAGTGAAGAAGGCTATCTGTAAAATATATCAATCATAGAAGAAGCATATCTCTCATTTCTCTCTTCACTTTCTTTTTATTTAATTTTGATATAGTCTAATATTTGGTAGTTACATCCTTAGCTGTAATACATCACTATAGTCCCTCAACTTTTTTATCTTTGCATATATATTCGCCAATATGTTAAAATATTTAGCCTTTCACAACTAACATGACTTTTTTGAACTTTTATATATTAAGCATCTCTCTTGTAAAATGTATCAATCGTAGAAGAAACATATCTCTCATTTCTCTCTTCTCTCTCTTTTTATTTAATTTTTATATAGTCCAATAGTTTTAATATTTTAGAGTTACATCTTTTGTTGTAATATATCACTATGGTCTCTCAACTTTTTTATCTTTACATATATATCCCCCAATGAGCTAAAATATTAGGTCATTCACAACAAACGTGGCTTTTTTTGCATTAATATATTAAGGATCCTCTTTTAATTTCATTAGTGTATGCTTTGATTTTTTTTTGTTATATAAATAAATTAAAAAATAAAAATAATTGTAATTAACATAGGATGACCTATCAATTTTACATTCATAATACAAAACTGTTTAAGAATGTTTACTTATATTTGTAGGGGTTAGGGGAATTAGATTTATTATAAAAAAATTTATTTAAAGTTTTTTTTAACAAAAAAAACTTAAAAAATAAATTCGGAGTACAATAATTAAAAGAATATATATATATATATATCTTGAGTACATCACAAAAATTTGTTCATATTCTTCAACCTGTCCACTTAGACTCTGTCCGAAGAGTCAAGCCCAAATCCTTGAACCTCCCCATGTGGCTGATACGACAACGGTCCACACTTAAAATCATTCATCTTCAATAACTCTCTGGACTCCTCTTAGCATTAAAGAATACAGACTGCAGCAAATATTTTGAGAAATCAGACAAGATCCATATTAATAATATAATCCAAAAATGGTTAATTAAAAAACTAATTAAAGAATTAAATAAAGCAGTGACACGGTAGAATTGTCCAAGTACAATGTAGGCAGCATCTCAGTTGCAAGTATCAAGAAGATGCTCACAAAAATGTGTTATTGGCAATTAACAACTTAGCTTGGCATAAAATTATTTGATAGCCAGCTAATGGTGTGACCAAAGAGCCGTTTGCCTTTCCCTTTTCCTCTATTAGTTTCCCCATAGTTTTAATTTAGCAAATGGTCTCTTGGCGCCACTTGTTCAGTGCTCTTTCAATTCCACCAAAAGACAAATGGTTGACAAGTAGTAAAACAGTTGTTACCAATAAGTGAAGCGAATCAAATTCAAGACTGTCCTTTATGGTTCAATATTAATACTTGACCTATAATAATAATAATAATTGGGTTTTTTGAAATATTTATAATATTAATAATATGGCTCTAATATATTTTTGTGGGTGATTATGAATTTTTTATTTAAATATCATTTTTTTATTTTTGCTTCTCATTTGAAATGGTATTCATAAAAATGTATAAGAAAACCTGACTTGGAAGATATCACCTGAAAACGACCCGTTTTGCACTTACTAACTAACTCATGGAACACGATCTATTTGGCATTTCTAACCTCATGTTGCGATGCAATACACGATGTTCTGTATTTGCATCTCTAATTGATTTTAATAAAGGCACAAAAAACACACCATTTTTCGAAGAACCCATGGGCGGTGGGTGGGTCAGTTGGGTGGTAAATGGTAATAGTATTCGGCTTGGCCCATCGTAGACTTTTTAGGGCATCATTCCAAAAGCATGCGAAAAGCCATCTCTGTCTCTCTCTCTCTCTCTATAAGAATAACCAAACCCACGCCACCTCGCAGTCTCCGCTTTTGCTTTCGATTTTTCGTATTAATATATCGTTTACTACACTTAAAAAGTACCAACTCAACCACCACCACCTTCGATCTCTTCTTTACTCAGCTCATCTGTAAGATCTCTCTCTTTTCTCTCTGCATCTTCTTTGCATATCTGTTTTATTTTCTTGATCGCGTTTTGCATGTCGGTTTTGTAAACTTTGTGAAAGTGTTTTTGAGAAACGGAAGTGGAAATGACGGTCACTGTTGCTTTCATTTTGTTTTTGAATTTTTTTTTCTTCTTGCTGTGGTTGAGATTTTCTCGGGGGCTTATGTTTCTAGAATATTCTACAGCATGGTGTTTTTCTTTCTGAAATCTTGTTGAATAAATAAACGAAAGATCATATAATCATTTACAAGGGAGATTGTGGAAGATATATTTGATTAATAGTTTCTGAATTTTAATAGAGTGGCTTCAGCCAGTACCCGAGGTAAGGTAAATGAACGGGTGTAATTGTGTTGGGCATTCATAATCGAAAGATAGCATATGTTAAGCATAATTGGCTGGTAAGGGAGTTGTTTACCTCTTGTTCCTCTCTCTTTTTTTTTTTTTTATTAGGAAAAAATGGGTAGGATGCTGGCCTCATTAAGCATGTGAATTCTAAAGAAGTTTTCTATGGTTTTATTTTATATCAGGAGAGTGTGCATAAAGGGGTGTTCTACGAAGGTTGCCTTAGAGATCATAGTACTGTTCTCAAGAAAAAAAATTATCATTGGATTTAAATGAGAAATATGGTGGTGAGATAAAAAGAGGAATTTTTGGACACCTTTGTTATCTCACCACAATATTTTCTCTTTTAAATAATACCACTATTTTTTCTTTTAACTTTTTGTTGGGAACAGTACTATGATTTCTAGATGAGAATCGAGGACAACCTCCGTAGAGTTATTCTTCCCCCTTGTCTGTGCTCTACTGACGTGATGCCATGAAACAACTCCTTTAGAATTCGCATAAATTACTCTACTTAATTTTGATACAGTAGCTTCAGGTACTGCCCTGAGGTGATGTGACAGAGCGTGGTGTAATTGGGTCAAGTATTCGTAATCTAAAGATAATAGATGTTAAACCTAGTCGTATGGTAAGGGAACTAGTTACCTCCTAAGAAAAAATGGTGAAGATGCTGACCTCATTAAGTGTTTGAATTCTAAAGAAGCTGACCATGGCTTTGTATCAGGATAGGACACACAAAAGGGAAGTTCTGTGAGGTTTCTGTAGAGATTTTAGTACTATTCTCATGAATTAAAAAAAATTCATTGGATTTAAATGATGAGAAAGAATCCATAGGATTTAAATAATGAGAAATATTGTAGTCAGATAGAAAGAGGAGACATTGGTTTTATCTCATTGCAATATGTTCCCATTTAAATTTTTGTAGGGAGCAATACGTTGATTTCTGGTTGAGAATCTAGGACAACCTCAGTAGAGCTATTCTTCCTTCTGTGTGTGCTCTCCTGACACAATGCCAGGAAACAACTTCTTTAGAATTTGCATAAATTACTCAAAACTTAATTTTGAACAGTATTTCAGCTAATACGCTGAGGTAATGTAATAGAGTGTGGTGTAATTGGGTTAAGGATTCATAATCTAAGAAAATAGATGTTAAACATAATTGGCTGGTAAGGAAACTGGTTACTTCTTGTTAAAACCCTTCTTGGTGTCCATTCTTTGTTGCAAAAATGGGGAGGACGCTGGCCGTCCTTAATCATGTAGGATGTTAGTTTTTTCTTCATATCAGGAAAATTGTAGCTTCCAATTTCAGGGCGGATATGTGAATTTCTGTTGCATCTTTACTTAGCAAATCATTGCACCCACTCTTTTCAACTATTTGGTGATTTATTATTGTTTTACACAATCGGAGTCAACCTTTTATGTCTTATAACTAAGCAATTCCCCTTTTTTTGGTAAGAGTTTTCATTCTTCAATAGAGCATATGTTTCTGTGGAATATCACCTTTAGTCACACAGAGAAAATGTAGCTATCAACAGTTCTTTTACATGTTTGATTTATCTCTGGATTAAGACATGCAGGACACAGGGGTCAGCTTAAAATTCTGACCTTATATTTAGCTGAAGCAGGAATATGAGACCAGTTTGGTTGCTGAGTTTTTTGTAAACTGGTTTTTGTGTTTGATTATCAAAGTTATTGAGTTTAGACCATTTTACATTTTGAAGAACCTTTGGACAAATTTGTAACAGTCACTGTTATGAGTACCGGGGTGTCTTCAAAGGAGCTTATTATCTTAATGCTCACCGTCTTTGTCTCATGTTCTTCCTTGACGGGTGCTCATGATTGTTATATGCACCACTCTGTAGAATGGTTGCAAGCTTCCCTTGTAATATGTGGACTCCAATTATATCTTAGCTGGAATTGGAAGAACCACTTGCAAGAATAGTTGCTAGCTCCGCTTGCAACACATGGACTCTAATTTTAGTTTAGTACTGACTCAATTGCTTTGTAATAACCTTCACTTTTTTAGCCTAATTACAGTGTGACCTAACTTCCCTCGTATGTTTTGTTCTCACTTGATGAATTATTCCAGAAGCATTTGTTTTTCTCCATGAACCACTTACAACTTTTGAGAAGATGGCAAATCAAAAAATTTAACAAGGAGAGCACATAAAAGATAAGAATGTTTTTGGAGTAAGAATACTATTGTTCATAATAAAATTTTATTTTGTTGTTATCAGTTAATCTTATTGGAAGGGTGACTTAAATACAAGAAGTTTTATATCACATAACTTCGTTCCTTTGCTCTCCTTGTGTAATTTTCTGTTCACCAATCTCATCATGGTTTGTAGAGGGTTTATGGAGAGTGAATAAAAAAAATAAAAAGGCATTTCGTATAGGTAATCATATAAGAAGGAAATATTTGGGACAAGTTTTATATGGGAATTGATGGCTGTATTTTTATAAAATCTAATGGTTCTTCTTTGAGTAGCAAGCTTTACTTGAGCTGAAAAGGGAGTATTTTTATAATGCCAGTGAGCTGGCCTCTAAATTAAAAGTTGAAGTACACATGTTTGCAGGGAAAGCTAGCTAATATGCTGGTGACTATCTTACCCGCCTCTTCTTCCTAAGAAAGATTATAGTTCATACATTTTGAAGTAGTTAATACACTTTGAAGGGCAAACACTTTTTTGAGATAAATTTTATAAAATTTTCCTTGTCACCATATCTTGTGAAGCCTATGAATATATGGGGAAGAATTTAATGTATACTAACATTTTGGAAAAGCAAATTGTAAGTTTTTACTTCTTGTTTTTAGAAATATGCTGTATGTTTGAGACAGGATACACTTAATTTATTCATTAGTATGTTTTTTGTTTGCTTACAAGCTTAACCGATCTGTTAAATCTCTCTTATGTATAGTTATTCAACTCCATCAAATGTCTTGGATTTTGGTCCAGAAAATATTTAGTACTAATGAACTTGTAGAGTTGGCTTATCATTATCTTGTTTTATTAGATGGAGCCTCAAGTGTGAAGGGCAGAAAGCGAGAAGCTTGTTCTTCTCATTGTGCTCCAGACATCAATTACTATGTTGTTACAAAAATGGATGATTGGTTTCCATTTTTTAAATTTTCTACAAGACGTACAAATGTTAGTAAATTAGCTATAAGAATGGTGCATTAGTACTTAAGGGGTGTCAAAGAGGTCAAGCCTAAGGAGCAGAGCATTATTCTGCCCCTTCGTCCGATGGAACTCTTAAAAATAATACCCTGTCTATTATGTATTAATTTCGGTTTTTCCTTGCCAACTTCTCTTTATATATTATTTATTCAGAATTAAATTTTTGTGCCAACCTTGGTTATTGCATTGTAAGGATAGCTTTATCCCCGTCCATATTGGTTATAAGGAATTTTGTACGACAAATTCTCCTCTCATATATTCTGCACCATGGTATAGATAAAACTTATGCATACCCTACTAATTCAATCAATGAATCATATTTTGCATGGTTGACTATACCTAATATCAAGCATCCTCTTATTTAACCTTGTTATATTTTCTCTGCACTTGTGCCCTGGTAAGGTGGTTGTTTCATTGCCAAGTGCTGCAAAAGGTGCTGCATTCTGTTGTTGACTTGAAATGATACTCTTTACTCGTTCCATTGCAAATCCATAGATTGTTTTTGGTTATTGTTGCCTTGTCAACTGTTGACGAAAATATCAATGGTTGTCTAATTTCCTTTAGTGAAATGCATCATTTGTGTCTTAACATCTTATCCTTGGCTATTGTCATTATGTTTTTGTGCCCATGTTTTTCATCATTTGCATAAGACCTGTTGCATTTCTAAAGTGATTAAATATATGTTGTAAATTCAACTATTAAGTACTTATGAGAGTGCCATAATTGAACTTGGTTGCAGTTTTTCTTTTGAATTCTGGGGTAAAGATGGCAACTGTGACACTCAGCTCCCCATGCATGGTTAAAGCTTCACCCAAGAATCAATTTTCAAGTGCCATTATCAAGTGCCCATCATCACTTGGATCTGTTAAGAGTACCTCCAAGTCTTTCGGCCTGAAATGTTCCCCCAATTTCCGAGCATCAATGGCAGTATACAAGATTAAGCTGATTGGACCAGAGGGTGTAGAGAATGAGTTCGAAGCCCCTGATGACTGTTACATCCTAGATGCAGCTGAAAATGCAGGAGTCGAGCTGCCCTATTCTTGCAGGGCTGGGGCTTGCTCTACCTGTGCGGGGAAAATGGTGTCTGGTTCGGTGGATCAGTCTGATGGTTCCTTCCTTGATGATAATCAAATGGAGGAGGGTTATCTGCTAACTTGTGTTTCATACCCAACTGCAGACTGCGTGATTCACACCCACAAGGAGAGTGAGCTTTACTGAGTCGTTTTACTGCCTGAATTGGGTAGGTCTTTTAATATGGCTTGTCCGGAATTATCAAGTAATGAGTATGGTAGGGGCTCTCGTGGTCTTTTAGTTGGTCTCAAGTCTGTTTGTTACCTTATGCAATGCATTCTCATTTAGTTTTTAACTGTTCTACACAAGTTTCTTCTCTCAACACATAAGAACTCAAGTGCATGCACCCAAGAGAGAACAGGCCCCCTTTAGAAGCTAAAATTGCCATTGTATCAATATAGAGGGGTCCTGTTTGATGATATTAATCCAAAATTCTGAATCTTGAAGCTACGTTCCTGAGTCCCTCTTCAATTTCTGCTACTAATTCAAAAATCAATGTCTCTATTAATAAAACCTGATTACAACCTGCAAGGGTTTCTTCGAATTATACGGCCTAGAGATCTGGTTTTCAGAAATTTAAAAAGTATTAAAGAATTCATAATTTGCCCTGATGATCAACATCAAAATCGCACTGGAGGAAATTCTCACCTGAATTTTGTCCAAAGCTTGCCGATGGCCTTTGTTCCTGCGTTATGTTGGGAGTTGGCAATGTCGAGTGAGTCTAAATCGTGTGGGCGAACTTGTATAGGCTGGCAGGAACTGGAACTCTAAATTGTAACCAGAGGAAGTACAAAACAAATATTGAAAAATGTAACTATTCATGATTCTCTTGACGTAGAAGGATGGTTTGCATCGAGAATTAAGGTTTGAAATTATCCTCTTAACTTTGTAAAAGATGGTTGGCATCCAATCTGCGTTGTTGGAAGTAATTGGCTCAACTTTGTTTTTGGCTCGTTAAAGGTGCAAGTCCAAGCATGATATGAAGCAACTAATGAAGAAAATGGAGTTTGTATCTGAAAGATTATGAATGGTGAAATCGAAGTGATGGTAAGGAAATAAAAATAGAATTTTAGGACATCTATTAGAGGATCCTCTTTTAATATGAGTAGTATGGTGTATGCTTTTAAGTGCATGTTTTAAATTTTAATTACAATTATATATATATTTTTAAAGATTATATTCATATACATATGTGTTATTTTCTGTTTTTTGGTTTTTCTTATATTTTAAAAGTTTTCACTAAAATACAAATGAAATTACATAAAAGTTTTTTGTGTTCTATTTATTAACACGAGGCTAAATACATGTAATTTGGAAACTAACAATAGTATCAAAAAATTTCTGATGAATAAATCCAAGAAAATACCACAATTTTGTAACTTTACCATGTCAGATAAAATCATAAATTCCTTACAGACTTTTGATAAATAAAAGTCAACGATCAGTCCCAAGACAATTAAAATCATAAATTTCTTATTTCTCAAGCACCCTATTATAAAGAGAATTCCCTAGTCTCTTGGCCTGAAATATTCCCCCAATTTCCGAGCACCGGCGGCAACTTTCGACGATTCCTTACGAAAGATATTCAGTCCATCAGAATGGCAGTATACAAGATTACTTAAGCTGATTTGACCCGATGGTGTAGAGAAAGGATTTGAAGCATCTGATGACTTTTACGTCCTAGATGCAGCTGAGCTTGCAGGCTTGAACTGCCCTGCTATTGTAGGCCGGGTTGGGGTTTGCTCTACCTGTCGGGGAAGTTAGTGTCTGCTTCAGTGGATCATCTGATGATTCCGTCCTTGACGATAATCAAGTGAAGGAGAAGGAGACTTATTTGCTGACTTGTGTTCCATGCTCAACTGGAGACTCTATGATTCACACTCACAAGGCAAGTAGCTGTCATTTTTCTGTCTGAATTGAGTGGGTCTTTTAATTTGGTTTGTCCAGACCTATCATCGAGAAATGAGTATAAGCGGGTGACACTCATCTACCTTTAGTGGTTTCAGTCCTTCACAATTGTCTCTCAACACATTAAAGCTCATGTGCATGCGCCCAGGAGAGAACAGATAGGGTCCTGTATGATGCAGTTTACCCATGCCAGAATTGCCATTCTTGAATCAACATGATATTGTTGCCCACAGGGTTTGTCTCCTGTAATTATATATCCTTTCTAAATTTCTACTCCTATATCTAAGTGTAATGTTTTCATGTTACCTGATAATGAGAAGCTGGAAGGGTCTTCCAATTACATGGCCTAGAGAATTTATTTGTAGAAATTTAGCATAAAAGGCTTTTAACTTCGAAATTCATTCTATCGGAGTTGTTAATGCTGCTGAGTGAGTGACGTGTACTTGGGCAGGAGACATGTACACGCCAGCGCTGAAACTTTATACTGTAATTAAAACAAGTATAAACAACTTTTGAGCAATGTAACTCTTCGTGATTTTCTTGATGCAGATGTATGGTTTGCATCAAGAATTCATAACGTTGAGATTATCCTCAACTTTGTAAAAGATGGTTGTCCAATCTGCTTTGCTGGAAATAATTGGCTTGAGTTTGTTATTGGCTCATTGAAGAATATTAAGTCCAAGCATGAAATGAA
>JANKKB010029162.1:0-20312 GCA_026225775.1 Bursera palmeri | reverse complement strand
TTTCAATTTTTCATCTTTACATAAATCCTTTATATAACAGTAATATATAAATAATATATTAAATATTATACAAAATCGTCAAGTAGCAATGTTATAGGTACAAAGTTTATATCAACGGTTATGTGGCATCGTGTAAGTAGTAAAGTGAATTTATGAGTATTTAGTGTTTTGACTTGTGTATATTCATCTTACCATTAATATAATGTCACATCAGTTAATTTTGTACTCATAACATTACTTTTATCTAAAACATATGGTACCACATTAGTTAGGATACAGATTTTATACTTATAATATTACTCTTATCTAAAACATTATTACTTTGATCAATTTGTTTAGACTGGTTAATTTGTAAAATAAGAATAAAAAATTTATTTTTAATTAAATATAAAAGTTAAAGAGTATATTTGATGGAATTTATTAACAAAAGATTTTAGGAATAAAATAATAAAAATGATTCTTACACATATATATTTTTTAATTTAAAAAAAAAAGAAAAAAGAAAAAGAAAAATGAATCTTCTCTTACAAAATGCCTAAGTTTGCTTTAGTCGTTTTATAGTTTAAAATTAACTTTTTGAGAAAAGAATAGAAAAAAAATGGTAAATTTTGAATTCGAATTATTAATTTTTTTCAGTTATTGTTTTATAACTTAATGACCATTTTAAGAGAACTCCATTTCTATTTGAACAAACCCACTACCATCTGGGTACTTTCTAAAACCTTAGCAATTAACAATAAATTATCCCTAAATTTTAACGAAAGTGAATAAATTATCCCTAAATTTCGCTAACTTGTTAAACACAAAGAAATTATAAAATCAAAACTATTATTAGACAAAACTTTAACCTATGTATTTTTAAAAAATTCATAGTGTTTTGGGTAAATTTTTTAATTATTTATTTATTTAAAAAAAAAAGGGGTTCTCAATAGCAACATTAATCATTGTTAATATTTTTTTATGACAGTTGCTATTATTAATTATAATATTATCATAATTTAAACACCTTATTGAATCAAAAATAACATTTTTTTTTATATGTGTTATATATATTGAAAAAACGACATTATTTTGACAATTATATTTAAACATGAAGAAAATAAACATCACTCAAAATTTACATATTCATATTTTAGATAAATTCTTATTTTAAATAAACAACTATACAGATAATATTCACCATAGTATTCCCTTTCTTATAATTATAAAACATTGTTTAAATTATAATGATCGTCTTTTCATTAATCTCAATTCATTATAACTTCGTTTAAAAATAGTAAAAATTTCCAAAAGTCTTGAGTGATTTTGAATCTTGGAGAACAAATTTTAGTCGTTTTTCATCTTACGTCTAATAATAGCACATATCTTTCAAGTCAAACCCTTTATTCTTTTCATCATTTTCCATAAATAAGTGCTTTTCATGTCATGTTTTTTCTGATTTTGCTTTCTAGAATTTTGGTTGCTATCATGATTTTATGTGTATCCCAATTGCTTAAAAAATGAATATGTTGTGCATATGTACTCTAATTTATAAATTCATAATATATATATATATATATTTTTTTTTTTTTTTCTGTGGGTATTCAAGTCAGTTAACGCATATTTTGACTAATCTTACTGGACTTGTGTCCCGTGTCCCTGAAAATTTTTCAACACAGAATAATTAATCATTGGTTTTATACCGTAGGGCATTCTTTCTTCCATAGTGATCTCAAATACTTTAAAATTTTACTTAAATATATCTTTATTTCTTAATATGTTTGGAAGTTTTTGTCATACGATTAGAATAAAAAAACACTTTCAGTTGTTGATATTCAAAAGCTATATACTTCATATTGGAAGTTGTAATTGAATTGATTCATTACATTTCTTATATACTCGAAAAGACTTAAGCTCTAAACATTTATTTTTTGTGTACCTGAACACCATTATGGTATTATCTTCGTTTAACATGACTTGAATATTGGAAATGAAATCGAAGAATAGTTTTTTTTTTTTTTTTTGTGATTTGCAATAATAGTTTGTTTTATTAGATGGATTTTAGTTTAGTTTAGATTAGGTTCTTTGATTTCACACTTCTGGTAATTGTTAGGGTGAAATGAAAAATAACATAGATACAAAAGAGAGAAAATTATGATTAATTGAGAAGGTAGATGAAGAGAAAAATTTTGTTTTATTTATTTATAAATTCATTTATAAAATTTAGTTATATTTGTCCAATTTTAGGCTATTGGATTTGGAGGGAATTCCTCAATTTTTATTTGAGTTTTTAGAATTTTAAAAGAATATTTAAGATTCTCTTTCCAAACATAAACAAATAAAAAACGTTTCCAAATACTACTGAATAATATCAAACACATTTTGGACCATTATTAGATTCCTTAGAAACCCAAAAAATAAAAAAAAAATAAAAAAAATAAAAAAAATCCAAAATTTGATGGGTCAACAAACAATTATTCCCTCCTCCTTCTTCTTCTTCTTCTAAATGCTAGTTATTGTGGTTTAAAAAATAAAATAAAAAAATAAATTAAAAAAAACAAAAAGAAAAGAAAAAGTAAAGTCAAAAGTAAAAGATATTCGAGTCTTAAAGTCCCAACTCCACCACTTCGAGCCGTACCAAAACAACAACAACAACAACAACGCCCACCACCATCTCCCACGCCAACATTTCACTTCTTCGCACGTCAAAATTGAAAATTGACTTCTACCCATTTCGCCAAACCTCTCTAACTCTCCCTTTTACAACGGATCCTTTCTGGGTTTTTCGAGTTTTTCTAGAAACCAAATGGAGTTCGTGGGCAGAACCGTCAAGAAAGCTTTTCAGGGATTTGGGGTTTTCACCGGAACCGTCCAATCCTACGACGACTCCTCCAAATTCTTCGAGATCGTCTACGAAGATGGCGATACGGAGGAGCTCGACTTCGACGAGGTCGTTTCGTTATTGGAGAACGGTGGCGGGAAAGTTGGTGAGGGTGGGTTGGTGCAGGGGAAGCCTAGAGTTGGGAGGAAGCCGAAGAAACGGCGGCGGATGGAGAGGAAGCGGGAAGAGTCAGGTAAAGTTGACGAAACTCTAGAGAGGGAATGTGAGGGAAGTGGAGTATTGGGTGGGAATGTTGATTTGAATGATGGGTTTGTTGATTTGAATGTTGGGTTTGTGGAGAAGTTTAGCGAAAGTGAGTTCGGTAACGGTAAGTTGAATTTGAATGGTGATTCGAAGGTTGAGTTGGAGGAAGCCCTAGAAGAGCAATGTGAGTTTGTGAATGGGAATTTGATTGTGGACGTTGAGATCAAGGAAGGGCAAGGGTTCGATCTGAATGCGGGTTTCAATTTTAAGTTAAATGAAGGGTTTAATTTAAATTTAAATGATGGTAATTTGGAGGGAAACTCGGGTTTGCCGAGGAGGGAGAGAGCATGTATTGATTTGAATTTGGATGTGAATGGGGAGATGGAGGAGAATTTGGAGGTTGTGGAGACCGGGAAGAAGGATTGCGGTTTTGATCTGAATTTGGGTGTCGAAGATGAGATGAAAGACGAGGGAGGTGGTGGTTATGTGGAGCAGTCGAAGTCGATTTTGTTGCACAGAATTGAGGAGAGTGTTGAAAATGGAGAACTAAAAGAAGTTCAAGTCACTCAAGATTTTTGTCTTGAGGGGTTGTTTGGTGGAATTAAGAAGGAAGATAGTGCGGCGGCCGTGGAGGATTTTAAGGGCACTGACGGTTGTACGGGAGTTCAGTTGAAGGAGAAGGACGACTTTGCCCCTTCAGCGGATGCCGTAAATGATGGTTGCCAAGGGGATATGGGAAGTTCATACAAGCAAGCAAGTGGTAGAAGAAAAAGAAGAAAAGTTATAGATAACTCGAATTCGTTGACTGAAACGGTGTTGAGAAGAAGTACTCGTAGAGGCTCTGCTAGAAATAATGGATTGACCTCAACAACATCATGTGCACTCAATGATTTGTCATCATCTACTGCAGCCGGTGCGTCAATGATGGAGGAGTTTCCAGATACTATGGCTGCCGAAAGGTCTCAGGAGCTTGTGGTTCTTCCTCCAAAGCTGCAATTGCCCCCTTCTTCACAGAATTTAGGTTTAGATGGAGTTCTT
The DNA here is from genome assembly GCA_026225775.1 of Bursera palmeri. Lineage (NCBI taxonomy): Eukaryota > Viridiplantae > Streptophyta > Magnoliopsida > Sapindales > Burseraceae > Bursera > Bursera palmeri. The sequence continues at coordinate 16,210 of JANKKB010029162.1, read as the reverse complement.
GTAGTTGACATTTTTTCTATTTATGCCTGTCTGAGATCATTTAGCACTTTATTATTTTTAAGTCCCTTTGAGTTGGAGGATTTTGTGGCTGCACTGAAGTGTAACTCTCCTACTTTGTTATTTGATTGCGTTCATGTTGCGGTTTTGCGAATACTGAGGAAGCATTTGGAGAACCTTTCAAATGAAGGTTCCGAATCTGCTACTAATTGCTTGAGGTATTGATTATGTTTTGCCTGCTTGTTATACCCACTCAAGGTCAGGTTGTTTTGTTGTTTAAGTCGTCTTGTAATATTACTTCACACTTCTTTGCTAATTGTTCGATGCAGGAGTCTTAACTGGAATTTGATGGATTTGATCACTTGGCCTGTTTTTATGGTTGAGTACTTCTTGATTCATAGTTCAGGATTGAAACCTGGTTTTGACTTGACACGTTTGAAGCTATTCAGAAGTGAGTACTACAAACAACCTATATCTGTAAAGGTTGAGATGCTGCGGTGTCTGTGTGATGATATGATCGAGGTGGAAGCCATTAGAATGGAGCTTAGCAGAAGGTCATCAGTTGCTGAGCCTGACATGGATTTTGATCGAAATATAAGTGAGAGTGGCAAGAAAAGGAAGGTTGCGGTGGATATTTCTGGTGGCTCTTGCTTGACTGAGGACATAATTGAAGATGCCAATGACTGGAATAGTGATGAATGCTGCCTCTGTAAAATGGATGGAAGTTTGTTATGCTGTGACGGTTGTCCTGCTGCATATCATTCAAAGTGTATAGGTGTTGCCAGTGATCTTTTGCCAGAGGGTGATTGGTTCTGCCCTGAGTGTGCACTGGATAGAAATAAGCCTTTGTTGAAACCTCGCAAATCACTTAGAGGAGCAGAGCTGTTGGGAGTTGACCCTCATGGCCGGACATATATTAGCAGTTGTGGTTACTTATTGGTGTAAGTTTGTTTAACTTATTACATTTGTGTCATTTGATGATTAATTGTATGCTTTTGTTAACCTTAGGATAAGAAAGTCAAATATATTATTTGCCTTGCAATCTCATGAAGAGCAAAGAAAATTTTTTATATTGTCTCCCTTTTTCTATGTAGAGTCTTGTTTCCCAATGTGAATTATAAAGTTGAAGTTTATTCCTTGATTGTTTAAGAAACTAAAATTAATAACCATTCAAGGCAGCAAAACCTTAAAAGCAACTCATTGTTGATTACCAGGTCTGCCCCTCTTTTCTTCCTTTCTTGCCCCCTGACTTGTTAGCTGCGCTATTTTATCATTTGGTAGTTCATGGATAGAAGTTTTACGTAGTTCCTATATAAATGTGTTACAATATAACAGTAGAGGGTTTATTTAATTCCTCCTTAAATGTGTAACTATATAATAATTTAATTTCCGAATTAGCTATTCATGTGCTTGAGCAAATAAAAGAGTTCTGTGCACCAAATTTTGTTGGACCATTATTAGAAGGTTTTTAAATTGCCATGGTGAAAATTCTTCCTGTAAATAGAAAATTATTATCTGCTTCATTGGTGGAATTTAATGTATGAACTAATTACCATTATACTATTAGATCATCTGAATAAAGTGCCTCGGCCAAGAGGTTTGGGCATTGTTCACCTGCTAAGTACATTTGGCTTGATCCAAGAGAATTCAAATCTCTTAGGCAGGGATATAACTTATTCTTATTTTTCAAAGATTATACTTTATCAATATGTATTCTACATATAAACAGAAATGATGTGATAAATGAAAATACCTGTACTTCTTTGTTTATGGAAAGATTTTTCAGTCTCTCCTTGATATATTATTGTGTCTCTAGCTCTGTCTTAGATTTGGAGATTCTTCCTTCTATAAATGTTCTGTACTTTCTGCACATTCATGTTGTCTTTTCCATAAATATTTTGATAACTTTTTTCTTTCTCAATAGGACAATATTTAACTCTGCGTTTGTGTATACTTGAGAATGACATTGGTTTAATATATTGTTGAACCTGCAGATCAGATTCTTGTGATGCAGAATGCACTTTCAACTACTATCATAAAAATGATCTGTGTGCTGTTATTGACATGCTAAAGTCATCGGATATCTTTTATGGTGGCATAATAGATGTAATATACAAGCAGTGGGATATTCCAGTTGGTTTGTATGAGTCACACAGTAATTTTGAATCCTCGGATAATGTACATTCTAGCATGCATATGAATTCAGAAGCTCCTGCAATTAGTGTTCCCTTGGAATCTGCTAAAACTCATACTGTTATGACTCAGAATATTACTGAAAGAAAACCTGAAGAAAATTCTGTTGTGGGATATTCTGGTCATCTTGACTCTGAGGTTTTTAAGTCGGTGAATGCATTGGATTCAGTGACTGTGATGGAAATGCCAAATGTAAGTTCTGAAGGATCTGCCGAAACTACACAAATAAGTTCAGTCATTCAAAATTTTCGGAAACAGGGGCCTGAGTACTGTAAAAAAATCGTCGAATTCTCAAATCAGTCTGAGATGCCTGGAAAATCACCACCTCTTGGAGACAGCTCTCTGACATCTACTGGTTCTGATATTAAGCAGAAATTTACATCTCCTGGCCGCACAACATCTGTGATGAAAACAAGAAAAGGGGACATATCACAATTGCAGTGTGAAACTGCTTACATGAACCGTTATAGTTTTGCTCAAACAGCCTCATCTATTGTGGAGGAGTTATTGCGTAAGTCATCAAATGAAGGCAATGAAGAGTCTGTAAAATCAGATGAGGAGATAATTTCAGCGCAGATGAAGGTCATTTTGAAGAAATCAGATAAATTTTGTTGGCCAGATGTTCAGAATCTAAATGTAGATACACTGAAAGAGAAATGTGGATGGTGCTTCCCTTGCAGATTTCCAACTGATGAGACGGGTTGCTTGTTTAACATGAATAAGGGTCATGTTTGGGGAGGTTTAAAAAGTGAGGTGCTTGGCCTTCAATCAAAGAGGAACAAGAGAGGGCATCTTGTAGATGTCATATGTCATATTCTCTCCATTGAAGAGCGGTTGCGTGGGCTGCTATTAGGTCCATGGATGAATCCACATCATTCCAAACTGTGGCGTAAAAATGCGCTTAAGGCAGCTGATTTGGTTTCTGTAAAACATTTACTACTAATGGTAATAGATGTAATTTTATTCTTAAGCTTAGAACTTATGATTTCAGATATTAATTATTTGGGTGTAACTTAGCAGTTTTAGATTATATCACCTTTAATTGAATTTGACAATTTAGTGCCTCAGCTGAAAATCAGAGCTGACCTATGGTCTAGCTAATACAGTTAGGACTACATCAGTTCACTAAAAAACATAACATCCCAATCAAATGTGATACTTTACAGACTCTTTTCTATTTTTTTTTTTTTTTTTATTTTTTGGTGTGTGTGTGTGGGTTTGCTTTACAATGCGAACTGGATTTGGTTTAGAATAAATGGTTAATCATGAATATCTTTTATAATTTTTTATAATTCAATTATTTATCATAGTTGAAAAGATATTTTAGTGGATATAAGATTGGCTATTTATCTTGTGGAGTTGACTTGCCCCAATTCCAAGCATTAATGTCACGTGAACCGACCCATTGGAAACAACTCTGGTTTCCCTGAAATCTTTGCTTTCCGAATGGAGTAATTTTAGCAATAATTCCATTTTGTGAGTTGGAATTGTGTAGTTACTACTCAACTGTGATTATCTTTATAGATGTTTCATATATATTGATTTTTTTCTCCGATTCTTGTATGATATTGTGTTGTACAGCTAGAGTCAAATATGCATCATCTTGCAATATCAGCAGAGTGGTTGAAACATGTGGATTCTCTTGTTACATTGGGTTCGGCTTCTCACATTGTGATTGCTTCGTCAAGGACATCCTCAAAGCATGGGATTGGTAGAAAAAGGTCCAGGTGCTCAGATTTTGAAGGTAATCCTTCCTCAAATGGTGCCGGGGGTTTGAGTTTATGCTGGTGGAGAGGTGGAAGGGTTTCTTGTCAGCTTTTCAGTTGGAAGGTCTTACCTCGCTCCTTGGTTTCCAAGGCTGCTAGACAAGGTATGCAATTTTTCTTCTCAATCTTGTATTCAGCCTGAGGTGGTGCTGTTTGCACTTTAGTCAACTGAATAAATGTTCTGAATTTGTTTGAAGTTTAAAATTCTGCAGCTGGTTGCATAAAAATACCTGGAATATTATACCCTGAGAGTTCAGATTTTGCAAGAAGAAGTAGAAATGTTGCTTGGAGAGCTGCAGTTGAGTCATCAACCAGTGTAGAGCAGTTAGCTATCCAGGTATTATCACTTAATTCTTCTGCTTCACTTTGATTTTTATTTCTAGTGATGATAATTATTCTCACTTTGACATTTGAGCACGGAAATCAACTTCCTAAGTTCACATTTGAGCACGGAAATCACCTTCCTGAGTTCTTTCTTGTGTTCATGAGCATCTTGTGCTTGGATTCTCTTTGTCAGGGAGCAATACTAGGAAGCAAGTCTTTAATATGGATGTCTCTTCTTTTTATTGTAGATGGTCAATAAATTTTAAATAAATCAGAAACTATTGTCACCTCCTTTAGATGGTGAATAAATTTTAAATAAATCAGAAACTATTGTCACCCTCCTTTAAATGTACCCACATACGTGTGTTTTTGAATTCATATTGCATGGCTTAAGATGTGGTGCTCTTTAACTTAGAAAGATTCCTGTCTGATTTTAGTTTTGGTTCTCCTTTAGCAAGTCTTCATTGTAATGGAATATAGAGTTTTGGCAAGAAAGGGGCAATACGACATTAAAGTACCAACTCAAATAAGCAATAATAATTGACAACTCTTTCTTTATTAACTTGGTCTTGGACTAATTTGTATCCTGGAGTTATCATTCCAGCTGTTTTGGGGGTTGGTAGCTGTTACTGTACACAGATTTTTGGGATTTGTATAGTGTTTGTATCCTTTGGATCATTTTTTATCTTTTGCTCTCTTAATATTTATTACTGTTTTTCATAAAAGCAGAGCAATATAAGTAAATACTGGGCATTCTTTCTAAACTGAATCTTCAGTTTAGATATATTGGTTGAACAGAAAACTGATCTTACTAAAATAACTAGGGATGCAAACCATCCAAGCCGAAGACTAGGCTGTTTTGAGCTTGGCTCAAATAAACTAGATCGAGTTACGTATTGGCTTGAGCTCAATTGACCGTGAAAAATTAAGCTCAATGGTTGAACGTATATTAAGAAAGGTTGTAGTTCACACGCAGGCCTAATTTTTTTTTTCTCCCTTGTAAAAGCAGACTAAAATGTAATAAGGTTTATGACATGTATACATAAACTATATATTAGGATTAATGACACCACATATTTTATATGCATTATGACATTAAATGTGAACCGTTAGATCTCTAGACTTGGATGGTTAGGATTGCATTTAACATGTGTCATTCCAGAGCTGCTTAAATTATGAACATTGAATGTAATTTGTTTTATAGGTGCTTAAACTGAGGAGCCTAATTTCTACAGGTTTGAGTTAGAGCTAAAAACTGGAGGAGTGTAATATCAATTAAATGAACCTTTCTGATTATGCAAACTTTCATTTTACTAAAAAGTAATGTGCATGGATTGCATAAGCTTACTCCCTTGATTTCACTTCTGGGGAAATGCCAGTTGAGAGCTGTGGCTGCTTGCTCTCCATGAAGCTTTGCCTGTGTGATTGGTACTAGTAGGATCACCCCTGCATAGTATTAGTTAGGGACAAGGCCAGTGCATGAGAAGAAAAGGACATCATCCTTTATTAATCCCCTGAAATTGAATATCGAATTTGATAGTAAAGCAAAAGCAAGGATAATTAACCATGTTGGTGGGTTTCACTGGTTGTTGGTGGGTTTCACTGGTCAACTTGTAATATGCTGTCTGAATTAGTAGGTTAGGCCTGTTAGGGTATGTGCCAGTACTGGAAAAATTGGTGCAAGTGTTTGCCTCCTGCTTAGCATGCATTGAATAGATCTCTGGGTTTTAGTTATTGCTGCTATGTATTTGACGTTTTTAGTTGTATTTATATTAGTGATATACCTGTTATTTTAATTTTTTGCATTTTTTATTATGCAGGCTGAGTAGTTTCCTACATTAATGATTTTCTATTTCTGATTTATTTATTTATATTATAGATTGACTAGTATTCCAGCAATATGTTCATTAACTTGTACCCTTTCATGTTCCGGCTTCATTAATCTGTGTCATACATTCAGGTTAGAGAATTCGATTCCATTATACGCTGGGATGATATTGAAAACACGCATCCTCTCTGTGTAATGAACAAGGACTTTAGAAAATCAATTAGGCTGTTCAAGAAGGCTATTGTCCGACGGAAGTGTCTAAAAGATGGAGTAAAGTATCTTATTGATTTTGGCAAGAGGAGAAATGTTCCTGATATTGTTTTGAAACATGGATCAATGGTTGAAGAATCATCTAGTGGAAGGAAGAAATATTGGCTGCCGGAGTCTTTTGTACCCTTGCATCTTCTGAAAGGTTTTGAAGAAAAAAGAATTGCTCGGAAGTCTACTAAGCTAAATTCCGCAAAACTTTCGGAGGGTAGTAGGGTCGCGAAGAGGTCTTTGAGGAGAAGGGGTTTTTCTTATCTCTTCTCAAAAGCAGAAAGGTCTGAGTATTATCAATGCGGGCACTGCAACAAGGATGTCCTGATCAGGTTTTAATATATTGTTTCATTGCGCTTGATCATTTCTCCTTTTGTTTATAGAATGGCTTGTCCAAATTAGGTTTACTGGAATGATTATCACCAATTGCATGCATGGGGAGAAAGGAGTAATGCAGTGCAATTTACAATTTGTTATATTTCTCCTTCAATTTTATATTTTATTTTTAAATCTCTGTTATATTGACTTCATCTCTCATATTTCTCTCTTTTCTTTTTTTTTTTTTTTGTTCTTACCAAAAAAAATTTGGCAGGGAAGCTGTTTGCTGTCAGTATTGCAAAGGTAAGATGCTAAGTTTATTTTGAAACTTTATTATTTGTGTTTTAATCCTATGATTTGCAGTGTCAATTGGGATATTAATAAAGGATAGGATTTATCATATAGAAAAAAGGATTGTTTCACTCTGTCTCCTCTAACCAGTAACTGTGGTATTAATTAGATGCATTTTGATCCATATATGATTGATGTAATTAATTGAAGATTTGCCTTACGTATTTGATATTTTAATAATGTGTAATCTTAAATCTGCTGTCTTGCATGCACTACTACTTAAGTTTCATTTTTGACCATTATTATATACTATTTCAGGATTCTTTCATAAGAGGCATATCAAGAACTCAGCTGGGGCGGGCTTGACCAATAGTGTATATACATGCTACCAATGCCAAGATGGAAGGTTCACAAAGACTGGCGGGAAAGCTGCTAAAATTGACACAAAAAATGGGAAAGTAAACACAAGAAGTGCAAAAGTTAAATTACGAAATAGTAAAAAGCCGACAACAAAAAGCAAGTTAGTGCAACTAAAGAACAGTAAAAAATCAGTGGTGGGCAGGAGACCAGTTCGAACACAAAATGATAAAAAGGTTGCTGCTGTACCTCTTCGTCGTTCTGCTAGAAAAGTTAAATTTGTATCAGTGCAAAGCAAAAAACAAAGAGGACGTAAGAAAGGAAAACAAAAGTCCAAAAAGAAGGCATCCAGAAAACCAACTAAGGCTATTACTTGGCAGAAGCAGAGAACAAAGGCTTATTATAGTTATTGGCTCAATGGTCTTCTATTATCTAGAAAGCCTGATGATGAACGCGTGATGCAATTTAGGGGGAAAAGTTTCTTTTCTGCTTCTGAACATTTGACTGATATTCTTGATCAACCCAAATGCTATCTTTGCTGTGAACCTGAATATAAGTCTTCATCAAATTATATTGCTTGTGAAATTTGTGGAGGTAACAAATTCTTAGCATCTCTTTTTGAATATATCAAAGTTATAGAATGATTTGATCACTCTCTGCTGATGTATCTTTCTTTTTCCCCTTCTTTCTGGTTTTGGTTTCTTTTATAATATTCCTCTTCAACTGTTTGTCTATTATGCAGAGTGGTACCACGGAAATGCTTATGGACTTAATGTGGAGAACACTAATAAGCTTATTGGATTTAGGTGCCATGTGTGTCTTAAGAGGACTCCTCCGGTCTGTCCTTTTAGGGCACTGATGGTGGAACATGATGGATCCCAACTGGTTGAGGTACAGAATAATAATATGGAATGTGCTGATGTATGTGAACCTCTCCTACCATTGAATGAATTAAAATTGAAACAGGGTCATTCAAATGATGATCGTCAAGGTTCATTACCAATTGATGAGTGTGTCCACAAGGAGGAGGAATTAGGTAGTAGTATGTTGGAATCTAGGTTGGAAGCAGAAATAGAGCATGCCCTTGCCAGTGAGGAGAGGACTGCAGATTCAATCCATATTTCTAATGAAGATTTTAAATCTGGTGTACTAACATCTAATGAGAATGGTTTGTTGGAAGAGAATACAGTTGAAGCACTACGAGATGTTACTACAACTCTGCATGATGAGGCAGAGGTTCCTTCCCGCAAGGTTGACGTGGATTTGATGGATGCCAAGCCAGCATTTTTACTGCATGATGAGGAAAAGGATAACTTAGTGAAGACCACAGCCACCTCAAAACCTCCACTGAATGGTATGCTGGAAGAGAATACACTCAAAGTAGTAAGTGATATCACTGTTCCTTTGCACGATCAGGGAGATTTTCCTTCCTGCAAGGTTGATGTGGATGTAATGGACGCTGAACTAACATTGTTACAGCATGATGAGGAAAAGGATAACTTAGTGAAGACCACAGCCACCCAAAAACTTCCAGTGAATGGTATGTTGGAAGAGAATACGGTCAAAGTAATTAGTGATGTCACTGTTACTCTGCATGATGAGGCAGAGGTTCCTTCCTGCAAGGTTGATGTGGATTTGATGGACGCTGAACCAATGTTATTACAGCGTGATGAGGAAAACGATAACTTAGTGAAGACTGCAGCCACCCTAGAACCTCCTCTGGATGGAACCCTTATAGACTCCATTGGGTTGCATTCACAGACACATGTGACATCAGGTGAATTGTTAGATGAAGGGGAAAAAACAGTTTAGATTAGTTTCACAATATTTCATTTAGTTGGTGTAAGAAGACTTGCCCAACTTTAGAGGCTAGAGTTACTTGTAAATCTTCTAATAGTGACTAAATCCTGGCATAATATTTTACATTTGAATGATTCATTTGATACCGAAAATAAGAGCATATCTGTGATCATAAATCCTGATGACTTTGATCTTCCTGAACTCCTCCACTCTGTTGCATTGGTATTATGGTTAGAAAATTTGCAGAGAGGATGATCTATGCTTGGGAAGAATGTGTAGCAGAAGCATGGAAATTCTTGACCAGGTCAGCGATATTATTTTATAATGAAATAGCTATTGATTGGTGTCATGAAGGTGTGTCACGATACATTCTTGATATAGCAAAGTATTGGTGATGAATTGACTTTCTTTTTGGATATCTGGATAGGCTCCCTCCCGTCCTATATGGCACAGGACTTTTGTAAGGCTTTGGGGTTTGAAAGGCCATTGACTTTGACATTTAGATTTAAGCATCTGATTAATGATATAATTTAAAGATTATGAAATATTTATATCTTTGGTTGCTTGGAAAGTTTTTCTTTGTTATGATGTTCATTCATGGATGTCATCTTTATACGTTCAACTTCTGATTGCCTATTTATTGTTAATATAATTACCTTTTCCTATATGTTCTCATTTTCTTTGTATGTTTTATTTTTGGCTTAACATGATGCAATAAATTAATATAAAACTCATTAAATAGCACAATAAATCTGCAAATAAATTTAATTGCATTTAATGCTTATAGCAGAGATAATTGCTTGCTTTTTAGCCTGGTTTATTTATGGGGATTGACTTGTTAAGTCAATTGTTGATTAAAGTAGAATCAAGAAGACAAAACAAAATCTAAAACAAGGAGGAAATCTTAACACATTCTACTAACATACACATGAAAAAAAAAGTAGTCACTGATGTGGAATCATAAAATTTGAGAAGCTTGCTTTCTTTTTTACTAGAATGTCTAATATCATTTGCAGAGGGTTATTTTAATGGTTTATTTATGCAATTCAGTAACTCAAAACTCCTATTATTATTGCTTTATTGAGTATGACAAATTATTTGGCTGAGAATATGATGACACAGGCCCTCGAGATCGGATCTTATGTGTATAAATTTAAAATTTGTGTAATTCTGGTGATTTTCCAGAATGTTGGAGACTCTACCATTAGCATAACTACAATAGTTTGTGTGACATATTACCTGTTTGCTATAGTATTTTTCTTTTTTAAGGGGAAACCCTTTTTCTAGAAAAATACGTCTTATCTGATTCTTATGCAAAAAAAACTTTACTGTTACTCTTTTTCGGGAATTTCTGTTGAACAGGAAGCAATGTATTGTCAAACTTACTGGGTTCATTGCTTTTAAAATCTAATATGGTATTCCTGGTATTTGAAATTTAAATGTACAAGGGACATCATTGTATGCTTAGCTCCATTACCTGGAGCTGAAAATTTTATCGTTGACATGGCTGAAGCAACTTCATCACTTATCTGATCTTACTGGGATTAGAATATAATCACTACCTGACAATGCTTGGTGAGTTATATTTTCTGCTAGTATAAATATGTTCTTGTCACCCACATTGCACTGCATTTTATTTTATTTTTCTTCTTTTGGCTTGTCCTTTTCCTTCTCTTTCGACCATTGTGTTTGAAGGTTGAGAATAAGAATGATTTCTGGTCCTTGCAGTACCACTGGAATAGTAGACCTAGCTTTCTAAATTTCCATTTGAACATTTTTGGTACTATTTTGCTGGGAAAAAGTTAATTTAAAGTAATCTGAAATTTTTGAAGCATGTTGGGATAGTGGCCATAATGAATCTGCTATTTACTTTTTGGTTTTAAATAATATTTGTTTATGTTAGCTGTTAGCTCACCACGTGTTATTTGTTTGTGAACAGGATCTTACGGCCTCATCAACTTGGAGGGGAACCCAGCGGTGGACTCTTAGGATTTAGATTATGAAGGGAATATATGCACCCTAACCTAGATAAGCACCAGGCTTATTCTACCTGTTAAGGCACTATTTTCGGTCAAACGTGCATGTTTGCTGCATATATATTCCTCGATTGGTCTTGTTGATATATTCTTACTCTTCCCCTTCTCATTTTAAAGCGTTTAACATATGATACCATGAAATAATTGTCTTAAGCCAAGGAGGCTGCACAAGCTTAATTAGCCTGATGAACTTGACTCAAAATAAGATAAATAGTTTGTTTGTGATTGGCTTATGAGCTGCATAATATGACAGGGTAGAACATCATGGCATAGATAACTAAAGAAATTTAAGTGTAAAATTTATTTGTAACTAAGAGTGTCACATGAATAACTTTTATTTTTATTTTCATCTTTCTATTTTACATGTTACGAAACAATATGTGAGCTGGGTACTGATTCATTTTGATGGGAGAAGGCTTTTTATGAGGATCACTGCATGTTTCTTTATTCTTAAATGTAAGCCGTAGATTGTTGAATGACAAAATGACATATTCTCTTGTTAGGTGCAATTAGATTGTTTATTTGCTGAATGAGTGTCTAGTTTAAAGGATTGATATTCGATAAGGTCGTTGCTCAAGTACAGCCTTTTAGTATTATAAGCAGGGATGGTTGTGATTACTCAGTTTTTATTTAAAACTGTTCTGCATTTAATTATTATGTTTACAGGAATGTGGATAGTTTTGCTAGTCAGAGCTTGCTTTGCTTGGGACATATATGAGCTTTAGGCTGGTGTTAATTTGCACTTTGTGGGTGGATTCTCTTTGCTTTGCTTGTTGGCAAGATTTGATGATGCCTCTTCTGGGAATTAAGCATCTCTTAACTGTAGTTCTGATATCAAATTGCTGGCTGGATTTCCGTTATATGAATGAGAAGATGTTGGTTTCTTAGATAGATTTTGGCTGAAAAGCCTCAACCCTGGAGTTCATGAAATTTCTGGAAAGAAGCTTGATGGATTAGAAACTCTTTTTTTTGATTATTTGATTTTATTTTAGGTTTCAAGTCTTGATGTTATTCTTGTTTTCAACCATTCATGTTCGGAAGTATCCAAATTAAAGGGGTTGCATAAAAAAGTAGTAGCTAAACCGTCGTCAGGTCTGTAGAGGTTGTTCCCTTGGGTACTAACTGATGATGACACCACTGAGGGAGCCAGCGGAGGCCTCGTTCCATGGTAATATCAAACACCCACGGAATGTACCGTTCAGCCAGGTCCATGCATACTTCCCAAAATGAATGAAAAATTTCATGGGATTATATATTTCCCATGAAATTTCCTAAAAAACTTTAGGGTTTGATTATATCTTTTACACATTTTGAATTTGATTATTTTCGCACTGTGAATTCAAGAATTCGAGCTGAAAACTATGAAAACATGCCCAATAGGGGAAGCCTCTATCCATTGAGATATAATGAATAGTTATGCTATTATAATTTATTTTATTTTATTTTTTACTTAATTTTTAACACTAACCTAATAGTTTAACCCTTTTCTAATAGATTACGGTGCTTAAAGAATTGAACACTTCTGAATTGACTAAATTTATACCTGGACATTAAGAGAAAATGAACTTTAAAATAATTTTGTATAAAATAAGGATTAATTTGAATATAATTAATGATATTTAAAAACTCAATACTTATTAGTAAATGAAAAAAAAAAAAAGAGTTTTCATTTCTATTTTTATGCATTTTTTCCAATAATTTTTAACAAGGTTATTTTCATTGATGAGAGAAGCCAAAAAGAAAAAGAAAAAGAAAAAAAGAGAAGGTGTAATACACCGCCAAGCATTAGCGCGTGGAGGAGTAATAGTAGTTAGCATTGTGGTCCTTCTCAGTGCTCACTTCACCACAAGCAAGGCAAGAAAGAGCCAAAGAATATCCATAACCAGAAACTGTACTCTGTAGCAGGCTAGCAGCATCATCAACACTTCTCACTATTCAGATTATGTAGAACCTTGCAGATAAGAAGCATCAACCATCTCCCTCTCTTTCTCTTTCTCTTCTCAATGGCATTTTCACAAACCTGTTCTTCGCTTTCTCTCGTCCCATCCTATTCTCTTCTTGCTCCTTCCTTTAACCTTCACCATCTTCTCTTCTCCCCCTCGTCCTTCACCTCTTCTTCTAGAAGATCACGACGCTTTCTTTCTGTTCGTGCTGCTTCCAATGCCGCTCTTGATTCCGCTAACGGCGCCGTTTTGGCTTCTCCCAAGGAAGACCTCGACTCCTATGGACGACTGTACTTCCCTTTAGCTGCTGTCCTCGGCCAGGTCCTACAGTCTTTCTCTTTCTTTGCGTTTCTTGTGAGTGTCTGTCAACTGGTAACTTCGTTTTCTGTTGAAAGAAAGAACGGTGATGTAGAAAATTGAGGAATATTATTAGTTTTGAATTTGGCATTCTACCCTCTTTGTTTAATGGTGAAGTGAATGTGGAACTTTTTCAAGAAACTTATGGCTGCAACAGAATGATTAGACTTGATTGAACTTCCTAACTTGAACAATTTATTATTTATTGTAGTTCTCAAAAAATTGTTTCATTCAATAAATTATACTTCAGACTGACAGTTTTTCTGTAAAATGTTGTAATACAGAATGTAAGTTGTGTCCCACTAATTTGGAGGGGTGTTCACCCTATTATTCTAGTTGTCAAAGAATTTTTTCATTCAATGAAGAGGATACAAATAGAAATCACAAACCACATTAAATCCAAATATTCTAAGGAGGGGTGTTCACCCTATACAAAAGACAATACAAAATCACCTTTCTACGAACAACAATATATACAACCCCTCCCCAGTCAAAAAGAATTCTTTAGAACAAATTACCCAAAACTCCTTCCTAGTTAAGATGGATGAAGGAAAAAATAAGAGCATTGAAAACGCTTCGAAATGAAAGCCCAAATTGATTAGTAAAGCCAAATCTTATATTGCTAAGTCCACTGTTTTCTGCTTTGTCTACTAAAAATATGGTTGTTTCTTCCTTACTGTATAGACCCATTATCCCACACTTACATATGGTAAGGTGCTTTGTGATAAGTCCCAACAACTTTCCTAAAGAATTTACAATTTTTTTTTTGGTAGTTTGTTCTGGAATCCTTGTAATAGAGTCTGAGATTGCACTCCATTTACTTTATTGCATTTGTTCTGAGAAAATTTTTCTTCAAATTGAATATGTCCATTGACATAAAATGTATTGGTGAATATTATTGGGAAGGGACAAACTTCTTGACACCTGCAGCTTTTATTATTTACCTAACCCATTTGCTCATATGATAATAAATGTGCTGGTTAACAAAATGATAGATGTATACCGCGATTGGAAATTGTGTTACAGGATTCTATTAAAACTGCTCTTCTGCTAGGGGCTATTGACCGTGAAATTGGTGGAATTGCCATCTCTGGAAGGCGAGGGACAGCCAAGACAGTTATGGCACGTGGGCTACACGCAGTTCTACCACCTATTGAAGTTGTTGTTGGTTCAATAGCAAATGCAGATCCAACCTGCCCAGAAGAGTAAGGCCACCGAGTGCTTATTAGTTGTCCCATATATCTAAAACAGGTGTTTTTTGATATGAAAAAATACATTTGTTTATAGTTACCTATTCAAAGGCTTTGTGTTTCATGTCATGAATCATGGTATTAGGTGAAAAACACAGTATGCATATGAATGCAAGACTTTGAGAAAAATAGAGTGATAACCATATAATGTGTTCAGATGCATCTATCTGTGTGTATATTTAATTAATTTATAATTTTTATTATCATTATTATTTTATAATGTTCAGATTTAAGGAGGTAAGTTCGATTGTGAGAAGAATTTGATTTCTTTTCTTATTTATTCATATATTTTTTCTATACTTTTCTTGTAGCACTCTTCTTCTTATTGGAAACAAAATTTTATATAACTCCTCATGATCTATATAAGTTGAGTCTTCTTCCAATTTTGAGGTTTTAATAAATATAATTTTTTTTTTTTTTTATATCATGCCAATGATCTTTAAGAATTGTGTTTGAATATTTCATCATTTATAAGTCATAAATTGCTTAGCTGCAAAAAATGGTTATGCAGTCAGACCATTCTCACCATTATTAAAATCAATTTTTCAGTGTTCATGCTAAAGAAGGTGATTAATGATACTGAGTTTATCTATCATAGCTGGGAAGCGGCTATTTTATAGTGTTACCTGAGTTTTTTCTTCCTGGATTGGGGAAGTGGAGTTTTGGGGTTTTGTCTTGGATTTTCTGGACTCTTTTAGAACATTTGGTTTTTGGTGATTCTGAGATGTCTTTTTGCTGTTTTGTTATTGCTAAAGGACATCTTGTTCATTATTTGGTTTTCAGAATACAATTTTTGTTTCTTATTACCAAAAAAAAAAAAGGAAAAGAAAAAAATAAGGAATGCTGGCTGTAGCTCCATTGGCATAATACAATTGTTTCTTTTGACCTTGAACTTTCAACCATGGATTTTCTTTTCTGTGTTATCTTATGGACTTTCATGTGTATAAACATAAAGAGTCATCTGATATTTGCACTTTTTTGACTAAGTAGTATGCTTAAAAAATCAAATCCAAAGTGTCAATGGATGAGAGCCCGTAATTGGACTTCATATTATGGATGCATGACCAAGTTTTTGCTACTAGGTGCATCTAAGGTCTCCATTTCCTGAAGGCCCTACCAAATGATAAATTTCTCAATAACTTATCTATGTAACAAGGTCATGTAATTCAATTAAAAAATTCTAATTGAATGTTTTGTTGGAATACATAACTTATTTCCCTTTGTTACTAATATAAACTGATTACATTGTGTGTTTTTCATCTTCATTTTAGATGTATATATACACATTCACACACAACCTCTCTCCTATCATTCTACACACCCCATCCCTCTGCATACACCATCCCTCTGTTCAACCCATCCCTCACAACTCACATACAATCATATTACAATCATACACTCATAACACTCCCTCTCAAGCTGGAGCATAGATATCAATCATGCCTAGCTTGTTACAAATGAGGTTAACTCTATTTCCAGTCAGAGCTTTAGT
>JANKKB010029161.1:0-20298 GCA_026225775.1 Bursera palmeri | reverse complement strand
TGTTACTTTATTAATAACAGGGGTGTGATTGTTACTTAGACCAAACCTCGGGGGTGTCTATGTATTTACCCCTTTTAAATAAATACTTACAAAAAATTAAGTAAATAACAAGTCCAGGAAGGATAGGGGAATTCTCTGACCCCCCAATTAGATTTTAAGAAAATATTTAACCTCACACTTTTTCTAAACTAACACTTATTCCCCAAAAAATTATCATTGTTTTCTCAAAACTAACACTTACCCCCAAATATTTGGGGGGGTAAGTGTTAATTTTTTAGGGGTATTTGAGAGGTAAATGTTAGTTTAGTAAAAATATGGGGTTAAGTATTTCTTCAAATTTAATTGGGGGGTTATTGCATTTCCCCGGGAAGGATAAAAGTCCCTTGTGTCACATGGCCATTGCCACAGCCTTGGATATCCTTTGACCCCACGTAATCTCATGTGACTTTTTTTATTTTTATTTTTTTTAATTTATAGAAAGTAATATTTTATTTTATTTTTTCATTTTGGAGCAATTTCAAGCCAAGACAAATGAAAAGACCAAAAAATCTGCTGAGGGAGCACCAGAGTCACTTAAAAGACTCACCAGAAACTCCACCTGTAGCGTTATTTTGCTCTTCTGTTTGCTTCAAAACCCTCGCCAATCAAACCAAGACGTATATTTTTATGCCTCAAAACTCAAAAACCAACCAAAGCCGAAACCTACATAGATAAACCTCAAGAGAATGGACGAGGAGAGAATTGGATTGGTTTTAGCTAGAGCCGCAGAGCTCAGACTCAAGATCAGTAATTGCATCCACAAAGCAACTTTATCTCCTGACAAACTTGAAAAAGCGGACGGTGATGTCGTTTTTAATGGAGATCATAAAAACCCTGATGGGAATGTTGTTGAAGAAGATGTAGAAGAGGAAGATTTTGATGTAGAAGCAGAGAAACTCTTGAATATTCATCGTGCCCTTGAATCTCTGGAGACCCAGTTGAGTAACTTGCAGGTTTGTGCCAAAAATTCAAGTCTTCAATTGAGGGTTTTGTTCAAAAGCCGTAGAGAACCATAATGTTGATTTGTTTCAAGAACTTATATGAAGATATACAATTGAATGAATGAGGAAAGCTTTGCTAAAGCCTCAAATCAATTAAAGTTCATATTTTTGTCAGTTGTGAATGAGAATCTTGCATAATGATGCTTAAAGAATTGGAATGTTGAAAATAAGCTGAAGTTGGCTTTGCTCCAAGATGTGTTTTTTCTTGTTATTGCTTGTTTCCCTCCTTGGCCCTGTAACTACTTTCACAATGGATTTTTTTACTTAATATGATGGTGACATATATTTATTTATTTATTTAGGAATTGGTTTCAACATGGAATTTTGTTGCTTCATGATATAGAAAAATTGTTTGTTTAGGAGAGAATGCTATTTTCGATTAATCATTGTAATATTAAGTAGGAAGAGAAGAATGGAAGTTCTCATTGCAGATTTATTGGCAATATCTACTCCTTCATGATTTTATGCTCTGATTGCTGTTGCTCTGGGTGATATCAGAAGAGTATGCTCACACGGTGTCACTTGTAACCAATGCCCAGAATCAAGACTAGGGGAAACCACATATGTTGTGTCAGTTTAGACTTTAAAGGGGAATAAATAAATAAATAAACAAAGCGAACAAAGAAGAGCTGTATTCGAGTACTTATACATGTTTCTCTGCTTAAAAGTTGTTGGTTTAACATGCCATGTAGTTTCAAGTTTGTCTTTGTTTATCTTTTGAAAATGTATCAGCATCCTAGAGAGTATATGACATGTCATGTTAAGATGGTAAAACGCGTATGACATGGTTTTCCTGCATATGTATAGCATCTAGAGTATGCATTTTGCGGTACTGAATGATTTTCAGGCTCATAAAATACTTGTGTTATAGAATCTAATATGCTAATTAATGAAAGCTTGTCAAGTGTTTTGAGAGAACTTTGGGTTGATAATTTATCTTGTTGGAAAGTCTTAGCAACTATAATTTATGGAAATCTCATATAGATATTTATTGGGACTTCATTTTATTCGTTCTGCTGTTGTATGTTTCATTAAGTAATCCTTGATACTACCCACTGGAGAAGAGGACAACAATCCAAATAATGACATCAGGATAAACTGACCTGTGGCCTGATGTTTGCATCCACATCATTTGATTATCAGAAATGAAACCTAACTAAGTCCATGATTAATCAATTACTTTTTCCATACTTGATGAGTCTATGAATCTTTTAAAAGCACCAATTTTAGATTTCCATTTGGCCAGCTTATGCACTTGTAGAGCTGAAACTCTGTATTTTATTTATTAGCCTGTTTTCTTACTTTCTGCTGGCCTGCACTTCTGCACTGGTGAACTTTTCAATCTTTTGACTAGAATCTTCCTGCTGATAGCCCTTTCCTCTTGGATTTTGATGTTTTCCATATTTTAATTTACTTGCATATCTGAAGCTGCTATGTGCTTTCTAGTACTAACAAAATGGCATTTGTAGAGATGATTATTTTTTAAGAATTACATAGAGTGGTTTATAAATCTTGTGGTTTAGTAGTTAAAAATTCTTTTTGGATGTTCAGAATCTACAACTCCAGCAACGTTATGACAGGGAAGTTGCACTTGCTGAGATCGAGTTTAGCCGCAAGTTGTTACTGGAGAAGCTCAAGGAGTACAAAGGGGAGGACTTGGAAGTGATAGTTGAAGCATCTGCTTTTGCTGGTGAAACTGTAGAGCATGACAATGATCTCCTCCTTCCTCCATATCCTAGTCGCGTTCCTCAGTCACTAGTCTCGGACAATGGTTACCTATCACAACCTTATTACACACGCAAGTCCATACAAAATGGAGTAATCACTGGTGAGCTAACTAAAGAAGCAAAGAAGGATCTAGGGCAAACTGGATGCACAACTTCAAGGAAAGGGTTGGGACACTTTATTAGTTTTGTGGCCAAGACGGTGCTTCCCCTTGTTGGTGTGGTTTATGTATTAAGCATGTCTGGTTTTGCAAAAAATCTTGGGAAGAAAGGTACTCCTTTAAAATTATTGAGCATCTTTCAGCAACCAGAAAACGAAGAAAAAAGAGTAGTTGTTCAATGCCCATCTGGAAGAGTCCTCCTGGTTGAGAATGGTGAAGCTCGATGCATTGTGAAGGAGAGGGTTGAAATCCCATTTGACTGTGTCGCTGCAAAGCCAGATATAAACTATGGAAGTGGTTAATTTTATAGTCGTTCTCCAACATGTGTATATCACAATTCTTACTGACATGGTGTAACGAAGTTATTCTCTTGATGGCCAACTATGTTCTTGAGCTTCATAGTTCTTTTTTCTGAGATTTTGTTTCCTGTCAATCTCGACTTTTGCTCTTACTGGTTTGGAAAAGTCTTAAATGTCTTTCAAAATCAATGCTTGTAAAGTTTAAGGATCCACTTCCAATGTTTATCTGAGAGAATGTAGCTATACTATCTTGATTTTACGATTTATTTTAGTTCCGATTTTCTCCTCCATGAGAGAACATTGTATCCCTGAAATAATTGTTGAAGGAGCAGTACTTGCTTTTCTAGCAGTGAAGGTAAACTGAAGAATCTTCCATTGACTCATTAAAGATAAAAATATAGCTCTCTGAATGAAGTCTTTTTTATTCGGTTGGTTCTCCTATTAGCGGACCAATGCAAGTGGGTAACTATATCCTATCTCTACATTTGAGTCATGCCCATTGTTTTAACAAAAAACAAATATATACCTAGATAATGTAATCAAGCGTTGGCTCCTTGAAAGACGGAAAGGCTAATTTATTAATCTACATTTAATGTATGGACAACTAAGTGGCTGCTTTGGTTACAAAGTGAAGCCAACTGGTGAAGGCTACTTTCTTGAGTGCTTTAACGCTTTTCCTAAGTAGAGCCCTCTGAATCTTGTATGCTGACTCTGTTAGGTCTCCTTAAAGTGTCGCTATAAATCGCAAAACATTCAACACTCGTCATTCAAAAGCTACCACCATGCTCCTCTCCAATGGTTAGTATCAGTCAGCTACTATTTTCTAGTTTCACTGATCTTTTACTAATCATTATTATTCATCACAGTTACTGGCATCAACATGAGTGAAGCAAGGGATGTCTCTAAAATTTGTTCAGCTCCAAGGGCAAGGCTCATGAATAAGCAATTTATGGACCTGGCATGGATCAGGAGAGATGGATCATTGAAAGGGCTTGTTTGCAGAACTCCAAAATCTATCAGAAGTAGTTTTTCTTAGTTCTTCTCTGCTTTTTTCTTTGGCTAAATTCTCCTTTCATAGTGACTTTTCACATTATTTATACATGTATATATAAAGGTGTGAACAGGAGTGGAAGATTCAAAGTGAGAGCTTTTACGGAAGAGCAAGAAACTTTGGTGGTCAAATCTTGGAATTCTATGAAGAAAAATGCTGGTGAACTTGGTGTTAAGTTCTTCTTGAGGTCATCAATAGTCTTCCTTGAAATTATATAGTAATTTCACATTCCTCGTATTATTTAATATTACTTAAGGATCAACTAACTAACTGGAGAGTGGTTCTTAACCAAAAAAAAAAAAAAAAATTCAGGATTTTTGAGATTGCACCATCAGCAAAGAAGCTGTTCAAGTTTTTGAGAGATTCAGATGTTCCAGTGGAGCAAAATCCAAAACTCAAACCCCACGCCATGACTGTCTTTGTTATGGTCAGTTCATTTTCACTTTTTTCCTATTTATGTTTCCCAATTGAAATATGTAGAACAAATGAATTCTATAAGAGCCATGTTGCGATCTGTAAAAATTAGATTTTCGTGCATATTTGCCTAGGATCTTTTAATTTGGCATACATGGGCCATTTGATAAGATTTATGTATGCAACTTTGCAGACCTGTGAATCAGCTGTGCAACTTAGAAAGGCTGGCAAAGTTACAGTAAAGGAGTCAAATCTGAAAGATTTAGGTGCTACTCATTTGAAATATGGTGTTGTCGATGAACATTTTGAGGTGACAATTTGCTTATTGATTAGTGATTACCAATGAGTTAAGATAAATGCAGAGCAAATCTTAAATTACTTGCTAACATGATAAGACTGCAAATGGGCTTTTTGACATCTTTTGCATGCGTTTACAGGTCACAAAGTATGCCCTGTTGGAGACCATAAAGGAAGCAGTACCAGATATGTGGTCACCAGAGATGAAGAATGCATGGGCAGAAGCTTATGATCAATTGGCTGCTGCCATAAAAAATGAAATGAAACCTTTTTCATTTACTGAAAATTAAGTTCTAAAAATATCATGTATTCATGTTCGATGAAATAGTGTATGGTACTATTCCAACCTCGTCTTTCTCCAAATAGAACACTGAACACTGTAATTATCCATTCTGGGTTTTCGTTCCATTGACAAAAGAATAAAGATGAGCCCTTATAAAGCCAGTGATGGTTTCATGAACCCAAATTGCAGCTTTTCACAAGTCAACTTCATGCACGAGTTCTTGTAGTTATCTGAATGTGGACAGAGAAGGCCTGCAGGCTAATGTCCAAATAACCATGATCCAAAAATCTGATTGGGGAACTTGGAATTCATAAAACAGATAATACTAATTACGAAAATATGATAACCTTGACCTTGACGATAGTATGATGGCAGAATTGTTTTGAATATAACTAAAGAATGAATATGGAAAAAAGAAAAGAAAAAATCAAGAATCTTGTAAATAGTTGATTAAAACAAGGGTTTCTCCTTCTTAAAGAAAATTCGAGAATTAAGAACTTTGATGAATATGACAACATTGAGACAATTGTTCATGTTAGACGTTTGCATAAGACTTTTAACTGTGTTAAAATATTTGACCCAGTCAATGCCTTCAAAACAATGTATACAAGTATAGAAGGGTCAATCAAATCCATCATTGCATGCGTCACCAAGCTCAAATGGCCAAAACCATGTTCGCTTTGCCAATAACAGCACATTGTTTCTGAGCATGAACAACAAAAGTGGCTCGCCAATGCCATGAAGAGTTAATATGATTAGTTTAATCCCTATACGATTGACTATATAATTTGGTATGCAGATTGTTGCAATTATCCTAACAGTTCGTCATTTTTGGATCAAATTCCATCCATTTTGGTGCTCATTATCAATGGCCATGAGTATCTGTGAAGGCAGACGCTTTACTGAAGAGCAAGAAGCTTTGGTTGTCAAGTCATGGAATGTAATGAAGAAGAATGCTGGAGAATTGGGTCTCAAATTCTTCCTGAAGTAAACCAATCTCTCTTCTGCTGCTTTTTACTTTCTTATCAACAGTTCTTTCAACTTGCATGCTGAAATCTTTGAGATGTTGTATGTATTTAGGATCTTTGAGATTGCACCATCAGCCCAGAAGTTGTTCTCATTCTTGAAAGACTCAAATGTGCCTCTAGAGCAGAATCAGAAGCTCAAAGCTCATGCCATGTCTGTTTTTGTTATGGTGAGACTATTCATATTGCTCCTTCTCAGTCTAAAATATTCAATACTGACATGACATGCCACGCATTCCTTTTTTCTAATATCTCTATGGTGTGTTGTGTTACAGACTTGTGAATCAGCAGTGCAGCTCAGGAAAGCAGGGAAAGTAACAGTGAGAGAGTCAACTTTGAAGAAATTAGGAGCTACCCACTTCAAATATGGCGTAGTTAATGAACATTTCGAGGTATATATGATACTAATTTTGTGATTTTGTTTCCAAAACCAATTCTTTATCATGTTGAATTTGCATATCGGTACATGACTGCCCAACAGGTCACAAAATTTGCACTATTGGAAACCATTAAGGAAGCAGTTCCAGAGATGTGGTCACCAGAAATGAAGAATGCATGGGGAGAAGCTTATGATCAGTTGGTTGCTGCTATAAAAGCAGACATGAAGCCTTGCTCTTAGACTTGCAATGAAATAGAAATTACAGAGAGTTAAAGAATGAGCTGGCTTATGGTCTGTAACATCTGTTGGTCTGTGTATGGGCATACATGTATTTATTTCAACGTGTGTATCTAAATTGATTGTTGATTCATTTGCCACCAAATTCTTATTACAATATTTACAGCTCAGTAAATTGAATGTTGATTCAGAGCCAGATGAAGCAGAGTTTGTGCTTCAAGTTTGTAGGAATCTGCTAATTTTAACTGAATAGCCTGCTTCATAGTAGAGTTCCCTTAGTGCGATATAAAAGCATGGGAAAGTTATATAACGTTAAAGAGTACATACAACACATCAGCTCTTAATAATACCAAAAGTGCGAAGACAAAGATAAGGTTCCAATTATATTCTATCCCCTTATAATTCCAAAGCTTTTTAACAACTCTATTGTCTGTCAAATACTTATTTTTGGCTTCTAGTATGTTGAGCTGCAAACTAATGATGCCTACCATGTGCAAGGAATGTGCTGTTGCACACTAAATGAGATAGCGACGCCAAATATTTGGACGTTTATTTCAACTTTATAGAACTTATAATTCAATTCTCCGGCTACTCAGCATCGCCAGAGATTTTATTTCTATGGGATTATCGAATTGGAACTCTGCAACATAAGCGACCATTTTTATCTGACACGCGCAACAATTTTTCTGATGAGTACCCTATGTGAAGAGGAAGTGCTGCACTAGCCTTAATGGCTAGTTCACATAATTCTTGGAGAGAAAATGGCACTTGGGTTTTAGAATGTGGCATAAGAAAATAAATGTGGCCTGGTTGGAGCTGCTCTTCTTCTGTCATTTTTGGCAAGTATGAGTCAACATACATGAATTCTGAACTGCAAAGGAAGCACTTGGGATTCTGGGAGAGGACATGACCAGCCTTGATCGGCTGAGTAAATTCCTGTAGCTTGCCATCCGAGTGAATTATTTTGGCTGTTGCTGACCACTTTAGGCCTTCACCACTCCTTTTATGCTGAGAAGAGACACAAGTACCCATATGAATGTGTGTCAACTTCTGAGAGAGAGAGCAAAATTATATATTTGTAGACACAGAAAAGCTTAGGCAAGGATATTGTAAGACCAAGATTCTAATTGCAAGAATATTTATATGACCAAACCAAGCTCAGCTCATAATGTTCAATTTTCAAAAGAAACAACTCACGGAATTATACTGGCCGGCTTGATAGTTAGGTGATTCTTGTTTGATTAGCTTCTTAATTAACTTTATGAAAATATTATATGTAGGTGTAGCACCATGTGTAGGCTTAGAAGCTGTTTACAGCTTGATAGGACCTAAGAATCCTTTCAACAAACTAGAATAAAAGTTATAAGAAATTGCTATATAAAGAGCAGGCAACACTCAAGGAAAATAAAAGAACAATGGAACAGTTTCCAGAAAACAGCAAGAACAGCTACCTTCGAGGGCTAGGACCTCCTACTAACAAACTTCTCCTTTTCTGGGTACGTACCCCCTACTCCTCACTCCTACCTTTTTAAAAACATTCTCTAACTAACTTCCAGCTCACTAACTGCTTTGTACTACACTTCCCTAAATTACCCTTGCAACAAATTCAATTATCAGCTTTACCCAATCCTCTTCTCCTATAATGTTTCAACAAAGGTGGAGATTCATCACAGCTGCACATTCTTGAGACCCAAAATTGATGTTACTTGGGGGAAGAAATCAAAGCTCAACAGCTCAATGCCAGGTTTGTCTTCAGTATCTTATTAGTCGTATGATTTTCTTCGTTTTGCTTAGTCTTTGTCCACCCCTTATGATGGTTCTTGGACCATTTCTACGTGGCATTTGAACGCATTCCTAAATGGGTTCCCAGCCCACTTTTGTATATCAGAAGCACAACCCAGATCCGAATAAATGTCCTCTAGAAAAAACCTACAAAAGCACAAAGGTGTTTTTTCTTAACTTCATTCACTTAATTTTTTACTTCTTTTTTTTTTTTTTTTTGGTTCTTCTTTATTGCCATTCTACAGATAGAGAACCTTAATAATTGTTGTTTGATAGAACAACTAGAAGTTGATTTGATTGTTCAGAAAGTGACATAAAATGTATAAAATATAAGAATTGGATGAAGATTCTTTTAACCCTCTTCAACTTTTTGTTATTATATTGTTTTCCATACCAGAATTTCAAAAGACTGGAATTAGAAAAGCATCTGATACTGTAAATTGATGTAATGGAAGCTCTACTCTGCTCCTTCCACGGCACTCAACACGAAATTTCTTCAATTTTTTGTCAAAGTGCATGGCGACCCCAGCAGCATGTGGTCATGTCATGTTATATCCTAAAGCAGTTCCATTAGTAAAGGGAGACAAAAAGAAAAAAAATTATTTAAAAAAAAAGGAAAATAATATATTTATTAAACCATAAAAGGAACACTTCTGCGCAAAGATCTTAAATCCAGATATTGAGATTTTACCTACTAAGAAAATGAATAAACTCCCTCTTAATTATGATCATTTTGGTAAATTTGAAGAATTTGTTCATGTGAGAATATACCCTTTGACCCTGTGAATCCAATTAAATTAATTATATACATACTTCACACTTGTCCCAAAATTAATTCTCCTATATATAAATAGCAACCAGTATTTGACTTCACAACTATATATACTAGTAACTTGAATTAAATGACATGCATACATATCATATATATATTCATATATCCTTGCATGAAATTTAATTAAACTTTGGAATTTGCATTAATAAAATATTAATTATTATATAGTAGATCAGAGAGAGCATATCTATGTCAAAAAGTGAATCTCTACAGGATACAAGAACTGCAAAAAAAAAAAAAAAAAAAAAAAAAATAATAATAATAATAATAANAAAAAAAATTAAAAAAAAAAAAAAAAAAAAAAAAAAATAATAATAATAATAATAATAAAAGCCCTCTTCTCTTCTGTCCCTAACAAATTCCAAACTTTTACAATGCTACTGTGGATCTGATTGATTAATATTACATCATTGATCAGGCTTTGACAAAGCTTGGCCTCTACCTATCTCTGGAGAGCTAAAAGTGTACTACAAAGTATATGCCAAAAATGCGCGTTACACACTATAAATGAACATAAAAAAGTGTTGTACGTAGGACACAAGACGTTGTTGTTGTCCATTGTGACTGACCCTACCTAAAAATCAATTAACTTCCTTGTTGCGCCTTGCCGGAACCTGGAATCCGATCGGAACTTCACAGCAGATCATCTGAGGCGTGGCTGCCGGATGCTTGTGGTGATCATCACCCTTTGTGGCTACTCGATGATCAGCAAGTGCTGCACTAGCTTTTACCGCTAGTGAGCACAAGTCTTTGAGGGTTAGCGTTGCCTGGGACTTGGAAAGTGGCATGAGAAAGTAAATTTGACCAAGTTGGAGCTCTTCATCTTCTGTGACGTGAGGCACTTGGGAGCCTATGTACATGGACTCCGAGTTTGAGAGGAAGCAATTGAGGTTCTGAGTGAGGATGTGCCTGGCTTTGATGGGCTGCTTGAGCTCCTGCAGCCTTCCATCTAAGTGAATTATCTTGGCTGTGGCTGCAGGCCTCTTGATGTTGCTGTTGCCACCCTTTTCGCTGTATTGAGGAGATGCACAATTACCCATAATTGCTGATTATCGTATTTTTCAGGGAGAGAGAGAGAGGGGAAGAATGATGGGTTGGGTTGGGTTGGGCGAGCAAGGTGTTATATATAAAGGGAGAGGAAAGCAGAAGCAGATGCAAAAGCAAAAGCACTTGACTTTCTCACAGTCGTGCTTTCTATGTAAAGCAAATAGTATAATATAAGCTTTTTTTTCTATTTAATTTTTTTTTAATGCAATTGCATTCCATAACGTTTATGAACATGTTTAAATGTGAATGATATGTACAATACTTCTAAAGTTATTATTTGTTAGTGATCAATTATAGAATTATCAGTATTAGAGTTTCACAATACTGTTTCTTACAATCGCTCTTAAAACAGATTTTGCAGGATATGATGTCTAATGTTATAAAAGAATTAAGTTATATTCTTCTATCATCAATTGAGTTTAAGAAGAATGACCGTCCAATAATCTTTCAAATGGTATCAAAGCTAAATGATCATAGGTTCAGAGTCAATTTGGTAGCAGCCCAACTGTCCTACATTCGGACTCTTGATGGTGGCCAAGAATGAGGGAAACTCAGACATGTTTGCCAACAGGATTAACCAGAAATGGATGATGTTAGGAGGATTGAAAACCTGAAAAATTTTTTTACATCATTTGCATCTTCCCTTAGCTTGACAGCTATTCATTCATTTTCAATCCACTAATTCATTAATTGGTTTGGCTTTTTCATCAAACCAACAAAGAAGTAAAGTAAATGATCAACTCCCAGATTTCTTGAAAAAGAAAAAAGTGAGTTGGAAGGAAAATTCAAATAAAGTTGATAATTCAAAGATGATCACGTGATTATTTGACAGGGTCACAGAAATTTACTTAGTAGCGTGCCACGGGCTGTTGATGGGCTCACAGACCACCTTAACATAACGAGGAAGCATCGAGGTCAACAGGGAACAAACATCGAGCTCAATAGGTAACAAACAGTGTTGCGGGCGGCTTTAATTCTTTCGACTTTCACATCTCTTTTTCCGGTCCTAGAGGAGACTTGATTTCTATTACTTCTGTTGACCTCTTCTGGCTTTCTCTGTTCACTTGCCTCTCTGATCACTTTCATTTAACAGTTCCCCCCATGTTCAAATCACTTTCTTTCTTACATTTTATATCTAATTTTCTTTTAATCAATTATTGTACCTCCTTTAATAGACATGAAACATATCAACCCGTTGATTCATATTAATTAACAGTTAAATCATAGTATCTAACAAGCGTGGAACACGTTAATCCGTTAATTCATAGGGAGCTAAACAATAAAAAAAATTAAAAATTAAAAATTTGTTTAGATTTGAAAACATCTTCTTAAATTTGGTAATGTTTATATATTGTTCAAAATTATATGGTAATTTATTATCAGAATAATATAAAACAGGTTAATTAAAATAAATAATTTAATTTCATGGGTCATTTTAGATGTCACTTTATGTGTGGAATAATAATAATAATATCAATATCTCACCTTATCTTAAACTTACTTTTAGTAGTTTTGTCGTTGTTGGAAAAACCAAGAACAAGCTCAGCTCCTTCTTCTTTCACTCATGACAAATCAATCAGTGGTGGAGATAACGCGGTAGCCAGCCGTGGTTAAGGCAAGGCAAAGAGAGAGATGAATTGTTTTCTGTTTTTGATCTCGTCCTTCCACGTATAGCTTCTTGACTCCGGCGCTGAAATA
The DNA here is from genome assembly GCA_026225775.1 of Bursera palmeri. Lineage (NCBI taxonomy): Eukaryota > Viridiplantae > Streptophyta > Magnoliopsida > Sapindales > Burseraceae > Bursera > Bursera palmeri. The sequence goes on along the minus strand of JANKKB010029161.1, from coordinate 8,029 downwards.
TATACATCTGCATGATTGATGATTAATTTTCACATCTTCTAAATTAGGAAATTTCATATGTTGTTTCCCTTTGCTTTTATTATTCATGTATCCCTGCCTGTACCCTGGTTGCCGGACAATTATGATAAATCAAGTAAATTCGAATCAAATCTTGGAAGGGTGCCTTCGTATGCGGTACTTGAAAGAAAATATGAGAAACTGCCATGCATTTTCCTGAATCGAATCGCAAGAAAAGTTTGCAATTGCAGGCAAGTTATGAATTACAAGGAAACAGTACTAACATTTTGTATAAAACAATAAAATTACAAAGCCATGCATCACTATTCTTGATGATGTTCTTCTAGAATAACACTTAACTTTGTAGCAAAACGATCCCTTCTTCCACGTCTACCACCAAAAACATCACGCCGGCCACCACCACTCCTGCCACCTCCAACTACTACTTTTGGACTTGGTGAATCCAGAACCCTATTGTGATTAGTATACAATAAAGGATCAATATGTGAACTTTTCTGCCCACATCCACATAGCCTTCCACCACCACTCGTTTTCAAAGCCAAACTTGCTTTGACAGCCAAAGAAGCCATTTTCTCTCCCCTCAGTGGACTCTTCAACCAACTCATCGGCAAAGCAAAGTAGAGCCGACCCGGTTGGAGATCGTCATCGCCGTGAATGGAAGAGATGAAGCTGTCGAAGTCCATATCATCCATGTTGCACAGAAAGCTTCTAGGGTTTTTTTCTAAAACTTGCGAAACCTTAACCGGGTATGCAAATTCTTGGAGCTTACCATCTTGCAGAATCACTTTCACCACGGCGACGTTAGTTGACCCACACGAGTTACAATTTCCCATATTTGTTCTTGATTGTGATGATCATCACCTTCTGAAAGTTCCAAGAAATCAAAGCACGGAGGAAGGAGAGCTTGCGAGGAAGGTTACTGCATTGGCATACATGTCTTTCGCTGTATAAATCAATCAATTTCTAGTTGTTGGTTTATTCCCACAAGCAAATTGTAAAACAGTTTAAAATAAACATTAAAGAATGCAAAAAAGTCATCCATTCTTTCCACAATGGAATATTAAACAATTTAAGAAGACATTATTTAAAGTTTCCTTTTCTTCTTTGGAGCTTCTTGTGATTTGTCGCCATTTTTTGGACCGACTTTTATTCGAATTATCCCTCCAAACGTTAAGGAACACGCAATCACATATATTTTACTATTTTTTCAGAGTTTATATATGATGCTTCAGGTGATTATTTAAAGGGTTTGGAATAATTTTTCAATGAGTATATGCACTAGAGAAACTAATTAAGAATACAAATCTAGAAGTATTGAATCTTTTTCTGTACATTAAATAAAAAAAATGTGTTGGTTGAGGGCATGAAAGCCTAATCAGAATGACATGGATTAAAGAGAGATTTTAGCAAGAAAGGAATTGGCAAATCGCGAGATTAAGAAACCAAAACACGTGGGTCATCTTTCTGGATCTTCTATGAATGTTTATTTTCACAAATTAGTTCACAAAATTGTGAAAACGCAATGAAGGGTGAAACGAGGATCGCGTCTTCATACAGAAATGTGAGGAAAAAAATCCACAGAAATCCAAAATTCAGTCAAGAAAACTTGTTTCATTGGCTTACAACGTGCTTTTTAGTGCTATCTTATGAAGGAAATAATCTAATTTTTGTTTTTGGTTAGTTTTTCATTCTTGAAATTTTTATGGTTGTCATTCTGCCGAAGAGACATGCCAGACGGGGTCATGCCTCACAATCAATCTCAAGTGTCACGACGGCGGCTGGCATCCAGACACTCAAGGACTCCGTGAGTCACGAGACGGTGAGTGAGAGACATACGCACCTTCCTTCGTAATTTATTTTGCTAGCTAGTAAAAGGATTATATTGACTACTTATTTGGTCTTTGTTTATATTAAATTTGATTAAATTTCAAAACCAAGTCACAACAATCGATGGCTAAAGCAAGCCTTCTTTGATGCTTTAATTATTTCTTATATATAGCTTTGAAAAAGGAAATTGTGTTGATTAATTTGAGAAAGGAAACCATGCACATGCATGTACAATTCTCTTCTTCCTCTTTTAACACTTTGTCCATTAGCTATACATTCACTATAAAGTTATAATCTTCAAATTTTATGTTTATTCCTCCAAAATGACACTCAATGTTGTAGTAAATCGACTTCCTCTTCCCCTACCCTTTCTGATCTCTTTTCTCTTCATGACCACCGATACATCGTCACAACTATCATGGCTGCCACCACCACTACAGGTGATAAGCATTTCACGACTACGCTCATCAACCATCTTACCACTAAACATCAATTGGTCATCCATTTTGCAAATCCCACATCCAAAAAAGCACTTCTCTCCGGATCCTATATCCCTCAGCGCCAAGCTTGCCTTGACAGCCAAAGCAGCCATCTCTTCAGCACTAAGCTGACAGTTTAACAAAGTTAATGGCAAAGCAAAGTAAAGCTCACCCAGTTGAAGCTCTTCATCGTCATTAACGGCTGAAAGAAGTTTGTCAAAGTCCATGTCATCCGAGTTGCAGATAAAACTTGTAGGTTTCTCTCCTAGTACCTTTGAAACCTTAATAGGGTTGGAGAATTCTTTGAGCCCACCTTCTTGGAGGATCAATTTGGCTGTGGCTGCATTATTTGTTGAGCTACAAATGCCCATGTTAAGCTATCATGAGAATTGCAGAGAACAACTACAAGACTACAAATATAAGCACTTAGGTTGTGCATTGATTAGTAAAATTAATTATTGCGACTAACTTATTGAAAAGTAATACGGATTCGTTTGTCATTTTGAGGTAAAGCCTGGGATCTTTCGCCATTTTTTAACACATTATTGCTTCCATTGCGTAACAGAATACCTTATTCAATCACTTTTGGGTTAAAGTACAAATGATTGAAATTGACCGTGTTGGCGCGTTTAGTGAGATATGTACAAGCTAGCGATGAAACTAACTATGCAAATTCTTGGTACAAGATCGGTTTTTTTGCTAGATAATTATACTAGCTAGCTAGATAGGTACATAAATTTAGTGAATTGAATCAAGGGAGAAGGTGCCATGAGTGGAGAAAACTCAAGTAAAATCCACTGCAGATTAAATATATATAATGAGAGACTGTGCCTATAGGGCTGGGGTTGGTGGCGCCTTATTCTCCCCAGCTGCAGGCATGTTAGCTCCGCCCCATGAATTCACTGACTGGCTCACCAAGAGCCTTCTTGCTGGCTTCTTTAGGTGCAAGTTTAAATATAACAAGAATTGTCCTTGGCCTTCTTCATCATCCAATTGCTGGCTTGTATAGCTGCAATTTCAAATATAAAAAGTGTGCAAAAACAACCCTGAAATTTTTAATTCAAATAGGCAGACTATAGATTTATGAATTTCATGGAGTCAAAACTTCGGATAGCATGATTAGTATGTTCCAATACTAGGATCAGATCAATTATTAATAGAAGATTTAAATGGGTTTTTTTATATCCTTTGTTCTTTTTATTTTATTTTATTTTTGGGGTTAATGGGTAATTTGACTTCCAAACTTGAAACGTGGTTTAAGTACTCTTGGACCTTGTTGGCAGACCAGAAGCTCATCTTCAGTAATACAAGCAGAACTGGTGCTTACCCAATTAGTCAGGCTAGTTTGCAATTAGAGCTGGCAAAAGGCCAGGCCGGCTTGGAGGTGGGCTTCGTCGGAGTGTCGGCCTGTCAAGCCTGCCGGCCAGCCTACCCCTTCAACCAAAAAAAAAAAAAAAAATTCTTCATTTATGCTATGCTATGCTGTGAACAGTATTATAGGTTAAGTGTTATGTGATCTTTTCCTTATATATGTTATTGTAGTTATTGATTAAAAATTATATAGCTATGTAAGAAAATTTCTTTAACAATTTCAAATTATTTAAGTAAACTTGTATAGTGTAAAAATAATTATAGTTTAAAAATAAAAATGATTTAATTACAAAGCAAGGAAATAGTTGTTTTCATTTTTTTTTTTTTTACATGTTGAACTCTTTTTCTAGTTTTCAATTTCAGAAACCAACCCATCAATTATCTCTTGTAGTGCCTAAGATTTTCACTACATCAATATGCTACGCATATATTTTTTGTTTTATATGCCTAATCTTAATCATGTATTAGTCTCACCTAAAACCTTTTTAAAATGAGATACCATATCGAATTGCAAATTTAACACTTTATTCTTGTTTTCTTTGCACTTTGTATCCATGCATAGAAAATCATAACTATGATTTTCTAGTTTATATAACTAATCTTAAGTGTGTGATTTTTAGCTTTAAAATAAGAGTAATGCTATGGATACAAAGTTTGTATCTCAACTGATATCACATTATATGAGTGATAAGGTGAATGCATGAAAATTAAAATAATAAATATAGATGAATTTATATTACAGTTAGGATACAAAATCAAAGTTGGGTGCTCAACATATCTATAACATTACCGTTAAAATAAGTGTATGTTGAGCACCCAACTTTGATTATGAACTTGATTGCAGTATGTTAAGTCAGTTAAGATGAACGCAAGGCCACTACATAAAGGACAATATTTTAAAGATATTGTACACAAAAAAAAAAAAAAAAAAAAATTTNAGATATTGTACACAAAAAAAAAAAAAAAAAAAAAGTATGAATTAGTTTGTTATGGTAGACTTCAATTGTTTTTCTTTATTTAGTCCAATAGAGACTTGAATAGAATTATAATGCTCTATCTTTTTCTTCGCTTTATTATTTATTTATTTATTTCTGGGAACTGCAGCCTGTAAATTTCTTTTTCTGGGCAATATACATGCTGTAGACTACAGCCGTCCAAAATTTTATTAGAAGATTTAAACGAGTCCTTCAATTCCTTTATATATATATATATATATATATATATATATATATATATATATATATNCCTTTATATATATATATATATATATATATATATATATATATATATATATGGGTAATGGTAATTTGACTTACAAACTCAAAATATGGTTTAAGTAATCTTGGACCTTGTTGGAAAGACTAGGAGCTTATCTTCATTATAACTGGCCCAACTGGTGCTTACCCTGATACCCAGGCTAGCTGCTTGCAATTGAGATAAGAGTTGAAAAGCACCACGAATATAATTGATATCACTCTTTACAATTTGTTTATGCACGAGATATTCTCATTTTGGTGTTTCAACTAATATGGGGTATATCATTTTTAATTATTATTTGATTCAAGAACTAATATAATCAGTGAGAAAATAATTTTTTAAGAAATTCACTGTAACTTAAAAAAAAATTAAGATACGCCAATCACATCCGTATAAAAAAATAAGGTAAAGACAAATGAGGAATCTTTGTTCGCAAAGTATATGCACAATATATATTATTTGTATATATATACGTCAAAATTTGAGTAGCCATCGGTGCTGATATTCAACAGCACTCTTAATTAGCAAATTAATTTGCTATACGGAACGTTGTTAACTAGATAACTTGCATCAAAATCTGGCTTTCATTCTGTTATAAGTCTTCATGCAAGAAAAATAACAATCTGCATGTGGCATGTGTTAAGGATATGCTGTACTGGAGAATTGGCATGAGTTTGTATGATCTGCTGATAAGATTTAAGGGTATTTGGGCATATTTCTCCATCCTGTAATCTGAAATTCTTGTAGTCTATAATTGAAGGAAAAGGATATCACAATAACCAAACTTCAGTAATAGAGATTAGCATAAACAAAGGCATATTAAAAGCATAGACTTCACATCGAATTTATTCACATAGGAAAGCACATGCAGGGACTTTTATCAACTACCGAAAAGACAAGCATAGATCCCCTACAAGGACAACAATTACACAGCTTCAATCCCACAATTCCAACCTCAGTTAACCTTGAATAGAACATCAACCTCTTGACATCAACGACCCAACAACTCCAGCAATGAGAGTTGTTGGGTCTCCAAGCACTGCTGAAATAACAAATTGCACAGCCAAACCAGCCATCTCACAACATTTCAGAACCTTTCCCTTGCTCGTCTTGTGATGGGTTTCCAGTGTATTCTTCAAACTAGGAATTCTGGTCTCCAATTTCCTACTTTTCCCACGTCCAAAATACAACTCATGCCAATTCTCCACTAGCATATCCTTAACACATGCCACATGCAAGTTATATTTCTTGCATGAAGACCTATAACTCCAGCTCCTTCCCTTACGTCCACATTTGTGACATGATGAGCTCACTTTCCTGTACAAATAGAGCTTCACTTCTCCATCATCAAGCACCGTTGGCAGCTTTAAACAACACGGATGAAGATCAAACCCACATGACTTGCAATGATAAACAAAACCTGTAACGTCCCTCTCACAGGCGTTGCAATATCTCGGCTTATCGCCCGGCGGCCGCGACATGAACTGGAAGGAACATTTGGTGTAGAAAGGGTGAGTGATTGAAGAAGAAGGGATGGCGCAGTGCATGTGAAGATCAAAATCACACATGGAACACTTGTAACGTGAGCCTATGCCAACCTCCTTGCAGCCATCACACTTGAAAGGAACTTCACTATGCTCAAATTTTAGCTTGTGGTGTGGGTGGCTAAAGTGAGATATTTCATTGTACCTCATGATAGTGTTCTATGTCAATTTGCGGCTCTAGCAAATGACTCAAATAGCATATATATAAGGGTTGAATTTGAGCTTTTTGGCTCAATGAGAAAGTGATTTTGAACTCTAGAAAGAAAGTTTATTGGGGTTTTAATTGTGATTTAACTAGCTTGTAGATGAAGCTAAGTAAAGAATTATGCTTCCGAATGGTGGTAATGGTGATAATGAGTGTACAAAGGAATCCCCACGTCAAGCTGATAGAGAGAAAGGGAAGACACATAGCATAATGTGTCATGTCCCACGTAAGAATATATACGAATTTTCACTTTACATGGACATCTCTTGCTCGATTAGGTCTCCAAAGAAAAAATCATCATGAATACATTCTAATAAAATTTAGAGGAAGAGAATTTATATATTTTTTTAAGAATAAATCGAAAATAACTAAGTTTAGAGGTGTTTAAAAATAGTTAAATTCTATTTTTTTATTGTATAGCAAACCAAGAGATCAACACGTTGATCAAATCCCACCTAACAGTATTTAGAGTTAATAAACGTGCATTGTTTTGTGTCCAATATCGGCCTACCATAAACATCTTTATACACTTTTTTATAAAACTTTAAACAATAAAAAAAAATTAAATTTGTTAAATATACAAAAAGTAATACTATAGATATAAAATCTGTATCTCAATTATGATGTGGTGAATTTTATCAGTATTTGTTATTTTATCTTTCATATATTCATCTTACTATATATATACCCATATGATGATCCATCAGTTGAGATACAAACTCTTTACTCATAGTATTACTCATATTAAAATAATTTATTTATTTATTTATTTATTTTCTTTATTATTTGTATAGGTCAGATATGAAATCATGCATGGATGAGTAGGTTGTCTTCAATGAGAAAATGATACGTATTAAGGAATATGAGAAATTAGGGAAGATTTATCTGGATGGATCTTGAAATATACTGCAAATTTAGGACTTGGATGGATAGTGAGAGCATAAGAACTTAATCGGCATCTTAAAAAGTTTGTCTGAGATAGTATTAAAGTAAGGGACAATTTCAAATAGTACCCTTATGTTTTGACATAATCTCAAATAGAAAGTAAATTTATCATTTTCATCAACAAAATCCCTGAGGTTTGCTTTTTTTAATCAAGTGCTAATTTTAACCCTTAAAATACAGATTTGCCCCTATTGAAAATTTTTTTCCTTAATTTTAAAAAATTTTAAAGTAGAAATTTTAATACATATTACCCCTACATTTTTTCTTATTGATTTTATTAATAAGTATAAATTTTTTTACTATCGGAGTATAATTTTTTATTTTTTATTTATTCTTTTTTATGTTAAAATTAAGGAAATTTTTACTTTAAAATTTTTTAAAAT
>JANKKB010029160.1:2837-20297 GCA_026225775.1 Bursera palmeri | reverse complement strand
ATATATATATATATATAGAAGCAGTCACCTTCATGGATGATGGAGGGTGAGGTGGGGGCTGACATGGGCTTCTCTTTAATTTCTCGCACAGACTAGCTTCATAGTAAGAGTAAACATGATGCTTAAATCTGAAAGTTTAGTCCCACACAAGTAGCAATTAGTTGAGATTGAGGACAATCTGAGTGGGGTATACTTAACTTTGCTTTTGGGAAAGTCGGTGCCACGCTGATGCTCTCATGCCATGGAAATCAAAGAGGATTATGTTACTTTGACTAAGACTACTCTTGTCCCTCTTCCAAGCTATCCATACCCCTCTGCGTCACATATATGACATATATATATATATATATATATATATATATATATATATCAGTAATANTATCCATACCCCTCTGCGTCACATATATGACATATATATATATATATATATATATATATATATATATCAGTAATACAAACATCTTAACACATGCTAAAACAGAGATAAGTTTATATATATGTCATTCCAGTACTTGTTTCAGCATATATAGACTAAGCTCCAGGAGTGGGAAAAGTTCTAAGATAGAACTTTTTATTTTAATATTCATGGAATGATCATTAAAATATGTTTCTAAATTAAATTTAGATTCATTGATATTCCAGCTCATATTCGATTAATCATATGAAACGCGCGTCCTAGTTCTAATTAATCTCTCTTATCTGAATGATGCGGAGGATATAATAAGGTGAATCAAAAAGTGTGGCTAGCTAGCTAGCAAGTGATAACGTAGATTACAATCAAATAATAATAAACAAGTTGTTGAACAAATGCAGACAAAAGTGGTGGCTTCCTTGATTTGGACGGTTGGTATGTAAAGAAAAGAGATGTAGAAAAGCCAAACAAAGAGCACAATCCCTCACTACGAGTGGTCGGCTGGCCTTAAAGGCCGCAACAAATCTGAAACCTTATCTCCAACACCACCCCCTACCCTCTCCTCTCTATCATTGCATACTACTACTTTCATCCACAATCATAATCTCTTTAGAATCGAATACTCCATCATGCCAAATCATTGGTGGGCTCCCACTGTCGTCCCTGTGAGAAAGAATCAAGAATGGTGGCATGTGACATGTGTGAGAGACCTTTTCTAAACCTCAAAAAATTAGAGATGGAATTGCGGGAGGCGTCAAGAGAACCCACGCCAGCGCTGCTACTAATAGCATCCTTTGTTCATAAGCTATCTTTTTATCTTTGCTTTGTCGTTTAGTTTAGGTTAGATCAGGGAAAGGTATTAGTTTATTGTGAAAACAATTATTCCTGATATCTTCTCTGCTTGGACTCGGCATATTATATACATATATATACATATATATTCTCCACTGTGTCAAAGTCAATGCCTATCTGCTTGCGCAAATTAAAACTTACCCATGAAGGCTTGGATAATCCTATCTTAATGCCTCCTATAATATATGTTTTTCATGATAATCGACCTCATCATCCGATAATTACATTTCACTGTATCCTTTTGTACTTAGAATTGATAATATATATAATATCATCCATTAATTAATAATATGTTGAAATATCTTAACCGTTAGATGTGTCTTATCCCTTCAAAATCCTCAACCATGACCCACAGAAGGGATTCATTGATGAGTTTTGCAGATTCGTCGGTGGATTATTTGAACCACATTGGGTGCCATTTCCCATCACTTATTTTCACAAGAAAATGATACTTCCAAAATCTTAAAGTGAATACAGTTTTTACAGGTAAGATATGTATTCATTAGCATATTTGACAAAAGGGCATCATAGCATGTGTTTTTATTTATGGAGATTATTATTATGTGATTAGTTCAAAACTCAGCATCAACTATCTTAAGCAAGCAACGATCAGGATTCACGCTAATCAATTGTATTCCCTACCAATTATACCTCTTTTGAAATAACTTCTCTACCCAATGTACTATGGACAACTTGGTTCCATGCGTGGAGGCCCCAGATCAATACAATCTCCATACTCACCATAGTGGTAGGTCATACGCTCACGTAGTCGAGCCAATTAATTAATTATACATACTAGGGATGGATAAAATGAGAATTGAAATTTCATCGAGCATCTGCATAAATAATTAATACACTCAAGAAGTCTTTGAGTGACAACTCACTGAGTTATATAACTCATTTTGATTACTAAAAAACAATCTTGTCTCATGAGGGCACCATTTGCTGTTCAAGAGCTAGTTTATTACCATATTCAGCTACGGATGCTTGAGTGCACTCTAATTTGGCATGCAAGATATATCCTGTAATTATGATGAGTGACTACCGCGATCACGAAATTTATTTCTTGACATGAAAGAATTGGTAGAATTTGATTTCAACATAAAAATAAAAATAATAGGAAAAAAAAACTGTAATTTTTGTGAAGTAGGGTTGTATTGTTTATCTAGGTTGGTGGCTAGCATCTCTATGCATGTCCGCTGCCGGGAATCGAGTCAAAATAATGTCTTAAATAAACAGTATATGAACATAGGACTAAGGAGGACACGATGTTACGAGGGACCATATCTTGTGGCTAAAGCAAAGCATGTAGTGGGGGACATATGGGGTGGTTTGCAACTAGGTGTACTGTACATGTATGAACAGAATGGATTGATCTCCATCTGATGCTTAGAAATGCTCTCTCCCTCTACATTAATATTTCAGTCAAATTCCCCCATCATCGTTTAATATTAATAATTATTGTTGCTTAACTATCCCTTCAGTCAGTATCGTACTCTCCTCCCAACAACAAAAGGAACTTGATTCGATCATTCAGCCGACAATAGTTCCATATAAAATGCCATTACGCTATTAATAATTAATATGTGCCCTCTACATAGATACACAGTCAATAAATAGTGGATATGGTATAGAATATACTCCAAATTTCAACTCATTATGGCTCTCTCAAATCGCAGAGAATATTTTGCATTTTTGCACTATATATATTGTTGTTGTCCACGACTTTGCATGTAGAGTAAAAATGAGAGAAGAAAGAAAAGTTAAAAGGTTAGAATATTATTCCCTTGTGTACATCCACTTTCCATGTCCATGTGATTCCACGTATGCCATCCATTCTATACACTGTATTTTGTTTACTTAAGAGAGGGAGAGGGAGAGAGAGAGATGAGATTAATATGTTTCTCTTAATTAGTCAACCTATGAGGGCAACAAGGATGGGAATTTTCATAACTACATAAACAAGATTCGTTACTCTACTCATTCCTTGATTTGATTAATATACTAATCAGTATAGCCGCCCCTTCACCCAACCCAAGCTCATCTTTTCAAGCTCTTCTTCTTTCCTTCCGATCGATCATCTCTCGCGAGAAAATAATTTATTTTTCTGAGTGCTGGCTTCGATGGGGTTCGATGATATCTGCAACACAGGGCTTGGCCTAGGGATATATCGGCTGCCACAGACCGGTCATCAACAGAAGAAGAAGAAACTATTCTTGAAATATGATCATTTGTTACCATCTCTTTCGTTAGGCCCATCAGAAGATACATTGAAATCGGCCACCATGAGTATTGATGCTGGTAAAGTGTGTGAATCTACCGCCGATGTGCACCAACAGGCCTCTTCATTGTCATCATTTTCTAACTCTAGTGTCAAGAAAGAGAGAGATTTTTGTGAGGAAGAGGTGGAGTTAGAGAGAGTTTCTAATTCAAGGGTGAGTGATGAAGATGATGAAGGTAGCCCCAGGAAGAAACTTAGACTTACCAAAGCACAGTTTGCCACTTTAGAAGAAAGCTTCAAAGAACACAGCACCCTCAACCCCGTAAACCATCCTTCCTTATCTTTGATACTCTCTCTTTTTGCTAGTATTTAATTTGTATATGATTTCAAGGTTTTTTTTCTTAATTTAATATAGAGTGATTAGTAGCATAATTTTAGTGGCTCTAATAATATATATTGGCTATTTCTCTCATATATATATATACACTATCAGAAGCAAAAGCAAGCTTTAGCAGAAAGGTTGAATCTACGGCCACGGCAAGTAGAAGTTTGGTTCCAGAACAGGAGAGCCAGGTTGGCTAGCTAATTAATTATAAATCGTCGATTAGCTCTTGGAAGATTATATTCTTTGAAGCGTCTGATCTTTCTATGAATCATCATCATTTCCTTTTCTTCTCTCTATGCAGGACTAAGTTGAAGCAAACTGAAGTAGATTGTGAGTATCTGAAGAAATGTTGTGAAACACTAACAGAAGAAAACAAGAGGCTACAAAAGGAACTGCAAGAGCTTAAAACTTTGAAAGTGGCAACACCCCTTTACATGCAGCTGCCTGCAGCCACCCTCACCATGTGCCCTTCTTGTGAGAAAATTGGCGGTGGTGGTGGTGATGGCGCTCTTCTACGAACCCTTTAACTTTGGACCAAAGCCTTGCTTCTACTATCCCCTTTACCAAGCCGTCTTCAGCTTCGTGCTAGGCAGACCAAGAGGGCGGAACATTGTTATATTTTTGTTCAGGGACTCTCCGGCATATATATTTTTAATAAATTTGTTAAACTAATTTGCAGACTTTCTAAGTCTATCTCATGTAAAATTGCTTGTAAATTATTCTTAAAAGATGTTTGTGAGAATGAATCGATCGATCTTTTGCCTCTTTTGCAGTTAGTTGAGTTAGAATACAATTTAGTATACCCTCAACTCGTGCATATAAACTCGGGCTCTTCAGATCGTTAAAATGTCTCATACAACCATCTTTTTAAGTTTTTGTTATTCTTTGTGGAGAAAAAAGAAACATTGTTGCTCATAAGAATGGATTCTTAGGGATCGGGCCGGATTCCTGAAAACACAATTAATGCTTAGACACCCACTATCACAACTACGTTAATGTATATGCCAATTTAGTGCAACAGCCCCATTTTCCGCCCTGACTCTTTGGTCTTAAGAATGTTGGTTTTAAGAATAAGTAATTGCCCTTCTTCGCCTCTTACTGGCCAACTGGAAAGTAGAGAATTAATGCATACCACTTATTGAGTAGGGTTCTATGGTCGGTCCGCCACCCTTGGATATCACAGGCATCTTTGGGGTGATCTCATAGTTTCTATGGGGTGGAAACAATGGGGTCGGTCTATAGATTTTCCTTCTTTTCGTTGCATTTCCCTTAGAGGGTTAAAGGGATATAGTGCATCAAGCTGTTCGCAAGGGCCAACTTGATCTTCTTCCCCAAAGATCCCAAATGAGGGTACCCCAAGAGAGCCGCCGACTCCAACTACAATTCATGTACGATCTATACTAGATTTGACCAACCACACATCCTACCTCTTCTACGTTCTTGACAACCCATCTTTGTCTAAGAAACACCCTTCATATTACTCACGTGACCTAAATCTTCTTTTGCCAACAAATCTATAAGAGATTTTACAAAAGTATATAATACATCAAATTAATACTATGTGCATATCACATAAAAAGACACATCAATTTAATGTAGTTCGACATTATCATCCTCCATTCACAGATGAAAGGGTGATGTCATACCATCTAGGATGAGAAAGAAACCCACTATAAATCACATATATATAAGGGCAAGTGTACAAATATCATACCCAAACCGGTATTTGATCCTACCTGATACGTCCCTATAAGTACTCCCCCTTTTCACCTCTTCACAAGTGTTTAAACAACTTATGTTGGATACACATGAACTAATAAGTTAGAATAAACTCTTATTTCTTGTTTAAGTATAATTTTCTATTCATTTTACTTTTCCCACTTCAAAATCAAATTGAACAAGAAAACAAGTTAAAGATACCAACAACACCTCTCGTTATATGTATCACCACCCTGGGAGGTTACGCATAGTTAGGACTTTCAATCTTAATTTTAGCTTAACAGAAAATTTCTATTTCAAACATTTCTACCATATTGAGCTTTTCTGAACCTGATGGAGAATAATATTTCAATTGTCAGTTTGAGGGTATTGCATACCCCTTTTTGTTATCATAATTGTAGAGTTAGATTCTATAATGTCGAGTTATTTTTCAGTAAAAAGAAGATAGCTTTTACTTAGAATATGTGCGTGTTCAATTCACACTGATGAATACAACGTACTTACAAGTGTTCTGGGTAATCTTTCACTATTAGTCTAGTTAGTTAAGTCCATATTGACTTTTCTTTAAACGAAGTTGTACGTACGTGTGACTGAGAAAAGAAACCAACTAAGCTTGCTCTTGGTTGAGTTTTACATCGATGACAAGCTCTTTAATCGCACTTTATATGTGCATATTATGTTAAGGATAGATATACTTTGACGTACCGCACGTGCTTTACCATTTATATATATTAATAGTATATAACCTTCGTTAAAGTTATTCATTTCTCCCACTTGTTTCATATTCCTTCAAAACCAGCTAATAATTAAGTGCATCGTATGATCAGTGCAATATTGAAAGCCCCTGACATGAATTCATTCTTCTTTGCAACGCAGCAGAGTGAGAGACACTGATACTTCATAGAACAGTTGTGGAAACAAAAAAAAGCAGCCAAGTTGATAACCTACTTTGGTGGTAAGGAAATATATACGGGTCAATTGTAATCTGAAAAGCTTTGTAAACTAATAAATTTTCCATGATCATGCTCCACCATATCATTCATTCATTTGTGACTTCACAACAATAAAAGTTGCGATTAGACAATGCCCATCAACTGTCAGTTTATGGAGTGCCTGTTGCTTCAACAGGGACGGCCCACCTAACGCCCAACTCCAATCTCCGAACCTACCCTAAATGCTACCTATCAATTTTTTGACTCAAGATATTATCTGGGTAATTGGGTTCATTTGAAGCTGATGTTGATTCTATATATAGTTTGCAATTAGCCAGTCATACTTTTTTTTTTTTTTTTTGCTATGATGATCATCATTGTGATTAGGAANCAATTAGCCAGTCATACTTTTTTTTTTTTTTTTTTGCTATGATGATCATCATTGTGATTAGGAACTCTTTTAATTTTCGATTTTAGCTCATTGCATGGAAGCTTCTTAAACTATGTGTACATGGTCGAAAAACTTGTATGATTATTTCACAATATTCTATCAAAATGAAAAAATATATATTTTTGATTATCAAAAAACAAAAAAAAGAACCCACTTGTAGATTAATAATTTTTTTCTTCTTGAAAACACATGCAAATCAGTACAAGTACTAAAATTAAAAAAATATAAAAAAAAAGAAATAAAATACTTAAAGTGCTTTTTAAATATATATATATATATATATATATATATTCAAAATTCTATACATTTAAATGCTCATGGTTGCTGGATTTGGGCCAAGCTGACTTTCCTCGGAATCAACAGTTACCTCAAGTACGGGCCTCGAAGATGCTGCAGGACAGACCAATCATGTAAGTGGAACATTATAGAGCAATCTCATTCTATTTGAACTCACTTATTCACCAACTACCTTCATTGTACTTAAGAAATCAATGTTATAATTAGAACAAAGAAAATAACAATGTGTGTTCACCATCATCCACGTAGGCATACTGTCATTGAAGAACACCTCGCACAGTCTGTTAACGTCAGTTCTTTTCCCAAACCCTCTTCAATAATTCCAAAGACTAAACATACAAACAACTTCTTCCTAGACAAGCACAGCACTTTCTTAATTAACCTTCCATCGTCATCATACTCCACAGTACATGGGCAAAGATCTCATATTTCAAGTAATATATATATCAAGTTTGCTTATTCACCGTAATGGTGTTTGATTAATTTCCTCAAACTGGTTTTCATGTATGTTAGCATGTCATATATCAGGCAATATTCCGAACAAGAAGTGAAAAATTAAAGGAAACAAGCAACAGAAGCACGAGCAATAAATTAATTAATGTAGTAGATGTTGAATTCTTGAAGAGAATATTGCAATAAGAGTGTTAGAAAATTAGAGATAAACCTAACACAGGAGATTGAGAAGGGAAAGGTCTAAACGAGGAAAGGAAGAGAGAAAATAAAAATGGAGTTGACGGGATTTGGAAAGAAAAGAGAGTTAAAACACGAACTAAAATTATATTGGGCAGAGGAGGAGTACGTGGCCCAAAGTAGACGTCCCTCACCCATTCATATTCGAAAGCGAGATTAATGTTAATAATATTAACAATTACAGATTTCGTTTCAACGTGTGGTTGTACCTTGTACAGTGTGCTGGTAACTACGTACAGCGCAATTTTTAACCTTGCATCATCATCATCCATGGTAATGGGTTGAGATTTCACATTTCACGTACAAAACCGAGTTTGCTTATTCGCTAAAATGGAATTTAATTTCCTCAAATTGGTTTCCATTTTTGTTAGCACGTCATATATCTGGGAATATTCCATGTAGGTATTGAAAACTTAAAAGAAACAAGTAATAGAAGAAAAAGTGGATGCTGAAAAGAATATTCCACCAAGAGTGTTGGGGGATTAGAGAGAAGCCTAACATGAGATTGAGAAAGGAAAGAACCAAAAGTATATATATTGGAGGTGAAAGAAACAGATGTATGAACAAGGAAACAACGATAGTAATGGAGTTTAAGGGATTTGGATACAAGAAAAAAACAAGTTTGACACAAATTAAATAATTTCTGAAATTATTATATTACGTACAGAAGAGTACGTTGCCCAACCTAGACCTCCCTCACCCATTTAAAAGCGACCAAATCTCATTTAAAAATGATGCTGAGACCATCCGATGTTAATCAGAAAAGAGATTTTGGCGTACAAAAAATTTTGTATTTATACATTACCGCATTAATTTTTAAGAATCTATACAATTGTGAACCTCAATGGATTTTGTTTCGTTGTCGCATAGAATCTTGTCATGAAAATCCAATTGTAGAATTCATAAATGATGTAAAATTGCATTTGATTTATTAAATCAAAAAAAATCAAAAGATATGTTTTCTAAGGGTTTTGGCTATCTTCATTTCATATAAAAATAAAAAACATGCATATATAAAAGTTAGGATCGATTAAAAGAAAAAAAAAACTCAAATTTAAACGGATCAAAATTTAAAATTGATATATAAAAATTAGAAATCAATACCATCAAATCCCTATTGTAATCATTTCTAACTGTTATATTACCTACTTCCAAATTTTATATTAAAAATTTATGTAAAATGGACGCATTGATCAACCCCAACATGACCCCTCCTTGTATAAGATATAAATGTTATAACCAAACGTTAAAACATATTCAAAATCACTGGCTAAATGTTGAATTACAGGATAAGGCTCAGTTAATGCTAATAAATGAACGAACCATTTTTAAGTTTAGATTTCCCTCAAACAAAAAAACGAAAGTAATAAATTTGCTGTAAGTATGACACTGAACATAATTGGACCATTTAGAAATTCCATTTTGATATTCAACAAAACAATACTCAATACTCCAACACTCACAAAATGGGTAAAACAAAATTATCACATCTTGCATGTCAACAAAGAAAAGTCTAATCTCACTTTTTCAACTAAATAATTAAGTGTTTTAGATCAAATCAATATATATGCCTGCTTTGAACCTCTACGCAAACAAGGGTATCTACTTCTTGATTGGAAAGATTGTTACACATGGTATTAGAACAAAGTCACAATCCAATCGTGCAGAAAGACGAACCCTTACTTAAAGACGGTCTCAAAAAATCCAAATTAGACCGTATCAACAATGTAGTGTTCTGTGAGAACGGCCTTGTACAGAAACAAACTCAAAATGAAAATTCTTCACCAGGAATATTAGACACATCCACACCACAGAAATTTAACTTTTTAGCTCATTATATACACTTGACAGCTAGTATACTAGCAGCAGCCAGTAGCCCCTTACAGAACCATCTTCTTACACTCTTTAGTCACACAGCTAAGTTACACACACATCTTCAGATCTTCTAACATACGATGGAGGAAACAAATAAAACATCCCAAATCAAGGCCAATTGTACAATGACAAAGTGTTGAATTTCATATCCTGAATGATCACCACGGCATATATATATATATATATATGTATATAGACAACTACAGAAAATCATAGTAATGACATTTGTGGTAAAGAAAATCATATTATGTTGTAGGACATTACCCCAACTCTCGATTAAAAACAAGTGGAATGACTAACACTTACATGCTACACCTGATAATGATACCCAACCTTCATCTGAAGCAAAGCAGGTCTATCTAACCAACTTCTGCATGAGAGTTGTTTAAGGTCCCAAACGGTAAGGACCATCACCCATGTAGTGTCCATCCATATAGAGAGCAGCATTTTGTGGATGAAGGCCATCCATCACCATGAATTGCATATCTTCAGAAGGTTTCCAGTGCCGCTTCCTTTGGTTTATGAACCAGTTATTTATCTGTTTTTGGTCCAAACCTGTTGATTCAGCTAATGCCACCTTCTCTGTTTCCTGCGGGATTACAAACAAGGACTTCTAAGTTACTATGCAAAGATAAAAACTCCACTCTAATTAGCAATTTTAGAGTGGCAGACCCAACTTCTAGGCATATTATATAGAAGTTAGAAAGCAGTAGGAAGTTCGTTTTAAAAGATATACCGAAGGATAAGGCCATTTATAGTGCAACTCCCACCAGCTAAGGAGCTTCTGCCTAGCTTCTTTGGGTAGTTTCCCTTTCTTCTTTTTCTTGGACAGCTCTTGCTTAAGGCTACTCAAGTAACCACTATACTTCCTCAATAGATGGCTCTTCAGCTCTCGGTCTTCAGCACGTGGATCAATTTCAGGAAGTTCTGTTTCACCACCACTATTGTCTTGATCCTCCTCAGATGAGCCAACAACCTCACACTTCTCATCTGCCACATTTAAAATAAAAGTGCATTAACTAAACAATAAGTACTTGACCATGGGAATTGAATATATAAAAATGCATAACGGATGTTTGATTACTTTCATCTTGACAGTTAATATAATTTCAGACTTAAATGATTCAATACTCACTGAATATAATCAGTGCAAAGCACATGAAATTCCAACAATCAAAAAAAAAAAAAAAAAAAAAAATTTNCAATTCCAACAATCAAAAAAAAAAAAAAAAAAAAAAAATTTCTGAATCATAAATAGAGGAATTATCTTCCCTATCCACATCACAAAGATTATAGCCAAGGCATACCAAAAAAGAATGAAATCAAAATGTCATGGAAGTCAAAGAAAAAATTAATTACCTCATTCAACTTAAAGTGCATGACAACACACAACACCAATAATAGTTTTTGTTTCCAGGCTCTCCGGTTAGGGAAAAAAGAGCTATGAGGAGGAAACGAGCTCCAAAATGTCAAGAGATTTGTACAACACAAATGAGACCTAATGTGATTGAACTTTTCAGATTGACAATTAATCTAGCATAGCATTAATTAAGGACAAGCCAGACGCTTTATTTTTCTTTATATAGTGTAATTGAAATTCACTTTCTACTCAGTAATGTCAACATCCTTCAACCAAATTCATTTCAAGAATGTGTTCCATCATTGCTCCGCGGCCCCTAGCACAAAGGATAATAAGTTGAATGGTTCTTAAATAAGGCATCTCCTCAGTCTTGCATTAATTATTTTGCTTCATAATCTTATAATAAGAAAGCATCTAAGGTATGTTAATAATTTATATCTTCCCAGATATCATGGAAGTCTCTAACATAAAGCACTTCCACGCTTAACAACCATAAGTTCAAACTTAAAGAACCGCACAAAAAGATATTAATCCATCCAACAAAGAGTTTCATTATGTCAATATAAATAAAAGCAGTAAGAAATCAATACCAATAAGATATACCAAAAAAAAAAAAAAAAAGCACTCCAGTTCTTTAAGGAGACAGTAATAAATACAAGAAAAAGAGTGCATAACGAGCATAACCAAAAGCAAAATGATCAAACCTCCAAAAAGAAAATAAGCCCTTGGAACTCAATTGGCAAGAACACCAGATAATTGCAAATTGGTGCCACAACACAAAATTTAGTGTACATAATCATTTCAAAATTCAAAGGAAATGCAGATCTCCTGTTCCGACCACTTTCCCCTTTTGAAAGACCGTGTGGTCACCTCAAACATTAAGTCACCACAAGCATAGTAGCTAAACTGGTTAAACATGTAAGTCAACAGTTACTCAACTCACACCAAAGATCCAATCAGCAACAAATGAGCAGTTGACACATTGGAGGATTACGTAGCTTGCGGAAAACCAATGGGAATGAATTAACCCAGCACTTAAGTTCTATGATACTAAAAAGAGTATTTTTTTTTAGGATATTTCGGAACCAAAAGGATCAATAGGCTTCCTCAACTGATCACATAAAGAAGGTGAGCTTGTACATGTATACTTTTTTGATTTGCCACAGACGATGTATTTACCATTTTATAAAAATCTTAAGTGCAGAGAGAGCAAATGGTAACAAAGAGGTGAGGGATTTAGACGAAACTAACTACTCATCACCAACCTTATAGATGAAGCTGAACTAAGCTCCTGGCTAATCTAAAAGAGGGAACCTCGGAAGTTGAACCAGAAAAAGACCTTTGATAGTGTAAAATATTATCTGATCTCAGGTAAAAAAATTGCACAGTTTGAAATCCATGCTCACACTTCATTTATGATAAGACATGACTCTATCCTCCAACTTGCTCTAACTACCATGAACAATTATGTTTCTATGTATCTTCAATAAGCCTCACACACTTTACTCATAGAGAAAACTCTGATATTAAATTCAAGCCAATAAAAGGTCCCATACCATGCTTAGATGAAAAAAAATGGGCAGTCAATAAAGATATCAATGATTCAAGAGTAGAAGAAGATCATACGCCTTCAATTGAATCAGACAGTTAAGTATAATAGTATGCATATTACATAATCACATAATAGATTGTGCTTCAGTAAAACATAAGGGCTCATCTTATCATTTCGCCTCCAATAATTCATGAGAAAGCATTGAACAATAAATCATGCAAAACTGTGGTAGAATTTAGAAGTGAAGCATCATTTAGGCCACCTAACATAATTCTAATCAATTTGAATCAAAATGATTCTAGATCGAGTTTGCAGAAATAAAAGAAAGTTCTTTACCACAAGTCACCGGAAAGGAGTAATAATCAACAATAATCTCACTGCGTACATTTGTTTGGTTAACAATTATAATTACCTATATGGTTAACAACCTACTACAGACGACTGACGTGATATAAGCTTTGAGCATAATGACACTCCACAGCATTAAATGTCAATCCAACTTCAAATCAATTACAATGAAGGAAAGTCATTTATTCTCGTTTATAGTTAACCATTAATTAACCTTGTAAGTACATGTTCCTTCATTAGCTAATAAAAGGCTAGCCAAATTCATCAAAATAAAACCTAGAGGCAGTGTTTAGATCAGTAAAATCTGCAAATCTTCAAGAGAACATAACACGTCAATTTGCATTTAGTAACACAATTACGAGATCAACTCTTAATGACTTCCTCGCTGAATTGCCAAATTGCGATGAAGTATATATTTAGAAGATTAAGACATCCTAAAGAAAATATATGAGTAGAAAACGAGTGAATGATATTACCCAATCGATCCACGTGCCAAACAAAGAAGTGACAAGTCTTGTTTGGGAGGCACAAGCAAGGCTTATCATAATTCGCAAGTATGCATCAGGATTCAGAAATCACAGTTTTGAAAAACGATGTTGCTGCAAAACGAAGATCTTTCGCTCCTCTACTAGGTAATGCATGAGCGTGTTTCTTTCTTAAACTTGAGAAGCTACGATGCGTCTTCCGTGTGAGAAGGTACCCAAATCCCACTAAACATATTATTAACCCCACCTCAAGCCAATAAAAAATGGAAGGAATTATTCTTGGAATGTACAAAAATCACTGATTAATTTCTTATATCCAGATTAAGACTAAAAAAAAGTTGTTCATCGATGAACGGACCAGAATATATATATATAAAAATAACAAAAAAAAAACAATTATAAATATTTCTGACAAAGCCGTACAGGCTACATGGGTAGCACTGATCTGAACAGCATCCTATGTTCTGAAAATTTCCTCCCTTAATTTAAGAAAAAACTAATACTTAAAAGCGATGTACAAACTCATCGGGGAACGACGAAAAACACGACGATAATGATGCATTCCTCTCGAAGTATGTATACATTTCGCAAAACTATAGATTCAGATTGAAGCAAAAGAACGACGAGGCAGTCGAGATTTCGGGACGGAAAACCCTAATAAGAATGCGTTTGTCTGTAGAACCGACCATTGAAACTTGAAAGCCACAAACCATTAGACAAGCCGACGTGTTTTTTAATCATTGTTCACATTGGCGCAGAATAATCAAGCGAGTGTTGTCCAAGTCTAAGATCCTTTCCAACGGGTTAAAAAGTTAGCGAGATCAAAATATTGAGCTATAGAATTGGACTTTGACTCGAGATTAGGGTTTAGTAGTTTAATTACTAAGTAGGTGCATCATTCTTGGGCCTGCAGTCGTATTCTCGACTCCTGCACTATAGGTCTGCGTAATCTCGGTCAATGTTTCCTTCTTTGGGAACGGGAATTGATGCGTTAATTAATGAAGGAAATGAATGGAAGAGAAGAGAAGCAGGTACAGTTAAATGAAATTCCCAATGATTCCGGAGACTCAGACTGACTAGCGTTAATCAATGAAGGAAACGAATGGAAGAGAAGAGAAGCATGTACAGTTACGTGAAATTCCCAATGATTCCTGAGACTCGGACCGACTAGTAAGTCGAGATTATCGCAAAGCAAAACCCATATCTGCAAGAATGCAACAACAAAATTTTCGTTGGATTCTTCTGTTTCTTCCAAGTTCGCCAAGGGCCCAAAACTCTTGCATCCTTGAACATTATTTTATATATATATCCGGTATATGATTAATATATGTATATATATGCATATGTAGATGCATATTACTCAGAGTGTAGAAGACAGTACCAGCGTTGAAGATTCGCAGGGGGCCATTGCTAAGCACATTAAGTTGAGTTTCGATCCTCCGAATGAAATCCATGGCTTCTTGTATTGGCCTTGTTAGCTCTTCCCGGTATTTCACTAGCATGTCGTAGTAAGCTTCCTGTGGATTGTTCCATTTGTAATTTAGACTCGAGATATACAAACCCCTAGGAAAGATTAACAAATAGACTCATGTAAGACTTTGACTGCAAGTGACGCAGAGGTCGAAGAAGAAAACCATAAACTGATCGAGTTCTGGGTCTTTGGAAGTGTCTCGAGAAGTGACTGATGATCGCTGCCTCGACTCAAACTCCTGTCTAGCAGCTGCTAGTCTAGCCACTACTTCAGGCGGAGCTCCCACCTAACCAGAATCAACGGTAAACGAAGGAGAGTAATCTTTTAATTAAAATGAGAGCTACGATAGCTCTCATCTTTTGTAAATTTGAGTACTCACTTTTTTTTTAAAAAAAAAAAAACAAATTGTTAAGAGTGTGAGATTAGTACCTTTTGGCAATCCATGTAGGCTTCCAAAAGGTTGGAGTACTGAGGATGAGCAACAATCTTGGCTTTAATAGCTTCTGCTTCATTGGAGCTCTCACTTCCTTCTTGTGATTGATGTCCTCTCATGAGAGGGTAGTGAAATTTTTGACCAAGCTGTGAAGCGCTGGCTTCAGTTTTCACGATCGGATGAGCTTCGGATTGAAAACAATTTCCTGATTGGAGATGAAAGCTGCTGCTAATAGGCATCTGGGTCTGCTGATTACTCACGTTAGAGCCACTGTTTGCTCGACCATATGCTGAAGAATTTGGTCCAAGAACTTGAGAAGCATACAAGAAATTCCCTCTAGGAGTTGTGTTCTCGTTTAGCTGATTATAATCCTCCATTTATCAACAAACCCAGATGAAAAAAGCTAGTACAAAATCTAAAAAAGGAAACAAAAATAATGAAACACAAAACCCTAGAGCAAAGTACTAGGTAGAAAGAAACAGAAACCCTAGAGAGTATAGCTTGACAAGTTGTCTTCTATAGCCAAAAAACTGTTTTCATGGCCATATCGAATCTAACAAGCTGAGAAGTCGTGAGTTTTGAATAATTGAGAAGGAAAATTATGCCCAGCTGCCCATCAAGGAGGCCATGAAGTGAAGTTGCACCGCAACTTGGACATATTAGGGATCAAGATAAAATAAGAACAAATCAGAGAGATAGAGTGAGAGGTTCCCTCACTTGGTTGTGGGGACTGAAGAAGAAGAAGGTTTCGCTTAGCCGGAACCGGCAATGGCTGCGTGTCTTGAGTGGTTGACAAGACTTTTTTTTACAAAGAAAAAGAAATACTTGAAAACTAATAAAGGCAAAGAAGGCCAAGAGATAAGGCAAAACTACTTGGATTGTAGATCTTTCTTTCTCTCACCCTTTTTCATTTTTTATTACTCTTTTCTTCACGGACGTTCCAATTTTCACCTTATTTTAGTTTGCTTTTTTGTTTTTTCATTTGACATTCTACTCCTCTTCCTTGCTTTTATAGTCCCTATAGCTAGCTAGCAAGCCTTCGAAAAAGACTCAGCCACTCACCTAATAATTCAATCCTTTATTTACTATTATTTAATTATTTCATAATTTTAAATTCCTTAATTTCAATTATCATTACAGTATTACCTTTCTTATCAATTAAATTAAGCATTGTGGTAATGATATTTATGGGGTTAATCAAAACTGAACAAAAACGAATTATCATTATGTCTGACACATTGCCATTAGATTCGTATATAATATGCACATTATCATATCAGTCAACGGTGGAACATCATAAATATTTTGACAGAAAATTTTTAATTAATATCATTAAATATAATTTAATTTTTTTACTTTAATTGTTATTTATGATACTGATACTGAGACGATCATATCATTTCTGAGTTAATATACAATGTACCAGGTGAGGTGCAAAACGCTTCTTGTCCACAAAGAATCAGCGTCAAGTGCAAATCAAAAGCAGAATATAATTGTCCTGGAATTAAACTGGTTTCATATTATTTTCGATTCCTTTTGCAACTAAAAAGAAAAGAATCTTAAGATTCTAATGATGCAAGCTCGTAACTTAAGGTCGAATTTGTTGAATAAACATTAGCGTTCATTGAACTGAATTGTTTATCATTAAGAGCCGTATCAATGAGGAAAGACCAGTCTTGTTCTTATCTCTTCCTTAGCCAATACTTCGTAACTGGAGTACAGTTAAAACTTAAAAGTTGACTTCATCACTTCCCAGCTCAATATTAAATTTCTTAAAACAAAAATGACGATTTTTTATTTAAATTAAATATGAGCTATAATTATTGGTTATTTATAGAAATAATCAAAACTATAACAAATGGAAAAAAAAAATTAATAGATGCATGATCGCATGTGTCAAACTGTAGAGTTATAGTTAGACAGTTCTACATATAAAAAAAAAAAAAAAAAAAAAAAAAAAAAAAAAAAAAAAAGTTA
>JANKKB010029159.1:0-20296 GCA_026225775.1 Bursera palmeri | reverse complement strand
CAAATGGGAAGCATGAGGGCAAGAGTAGTGGAGGTGTATCACATGCATTCTCTTCCACGTATTAGTAAGCATGTGGTGGCAATCCACATATTACAACAATATACACACACACACACACACACACACACATATATATATATATATATATTTATTTATTTATTTATTTATTTATTTATTTATTTTTAAATAGACTTTCATTTAAGAAAATATAAATTTTTGAAATATAAGAGGGGATTTTTCGGAAAATGATTTTTTGTCTAAATAATTTTTCAAAAGAGTATGCAAATGGTTTGTACAAATCGCTCTTCTTTGATTGAGCTTGATTTTTGTTCAATTTGGTGAGAGTTTTACATAAGGGTTATAGTTTGACCCTTTCAATTGCAATTTTGATACAGATTTCATTGTCTGTAGTACTGCTTTCTGTTAGTGTTGTAGTCATTAGTATTTGTCTCACTAAGCTTATCGAACAGCAACCTGAGTTCCCGTCCAAGTTGTTCTTCTTCTGTGAAGTAGAGCCAGCAAGTGGGGGAGAAACTCCTATAGTCCTGAGCCACATTGTCTATGAAAGGGTGAAACAGAGGTACCCCGAGTTTGTTGAACAATTAGAGGAGTATGGATTGATTTATACGAAGGTATTAGCGGAGGATGATAAGCCTTCATCACCAGCTGGCCGCGGGTGGAAATCCATATTCTCAACTGAAGAGAAGAGTGTGGCTGAGCAAAGGTATATGATTTGATCATCTGATGGATAATTGAAATGATTGAGATCTGTCAAACTGGTATGCATGTATTTCTTTGTTGAATCGATAATACATAGACATCTTCTGTCTAGAGACAAATGTTAAGTGGGATAAATGGCATGATATCACTATATAGGTATATGGATGATGGGTTACACTTATCTCATCTAAATTTTTCTCCCGTCAAGAACAATGGACTCTCAGATAATTCACGAAAACTGAAAACTTTTAATTTTATTTCTATTGCCAAATACCTTATCTAGCCATGATCAGCTAGTGCGCGGTGTTCTTTTCAATGTTTTGTTTAGCCTCAGGTTGTTCTTTCATATTGTAATGGAACCACTGCATAAATATATATAATGGTTATCTTTCAAATAGGGCTGCTAAGCTGGGTATGAAATTGGAGTGGAGGGAGGATGGTGGTGTGAAGACAATAAAAGGTCCAATTCCGGCTTTTAAGTATGACAAATCAAGGGAACGCAAAATTTGGTTCAACAGCATCAGCCTGTTAGATCCTTCTTATAGAGGCTGGGAAGATGAACAGAATGATCCTGTTGAGACGGTCACTTTTGGGGATGGCAAGCCATTGCCCACTGATATCGCCTACGATTGTCTAAAAATCCTTGAAGAAGAGTGTGTTGCCTTTCCTTGGCAGAAAGGCGATTTTCTGCTGATAGATAACTTGGCTGTGCTTCATGCCCGAAGATCAGCCAATCCTCCTCGCCGCATATTAGCTTCACTTTGCAAGTAGTAATGAGGATTCAGTCTCATCTTGTGTATGATTTCTGTCTGCCTGAATAAATATTACATGCTCTAAAATAAGGAAACCCTGTTCTCTGCTTTGTATCTTTATCTTTCTTTATTTCCAGTTTAGGCTTATTTTACATTGAAAAAGTTGGAATATGTAAATGATCATGTAAACTTGTAGCATAATGCTACACAAATTTGATCTATGATCCATAATTCGTCAATGTAAAGCTTTATTTACCATAGGAAGTATCACTTTAGGCCATCATCTCTGAAAAGCTTTGAGTAACGGATTTTGGATAAATAATCAGCTTGAGTATTGTTATAACCTTTTTTGTGTCATTGATATTTTTTAAGGCATGTAAGTATACATGTAACTGTCATCAGAATCATCGCTATTATATCTAGATATACGTATATTTATACGGTTAATTACATCCAGATATGTTACTATTCAAAATGAAACTAGAACATTTAACCTATCAATCAGTAGGTTAAATCGTAATGTTACCTGGAAGTGTCCCAAATGAGCAATGAATTTTATTGAAAATATCATTTTCATCTAGTTTTAAAGGTTAGTTTCACAAAGTTATTATATTAATGCCCTTTTATTTTTAGATATTATTGATAAAGAGAAATACATGAGATCAACCTTTAATTTACATTATCCATCAATATTTATTATTTTAACTTTTTAATTATATTCACTTCATCAATCAATTGATGCGATATTATTCTATATGTGAACTTTGTATGTATAGTAGTATTGATCTGGTAAATGATAGGTTCTCTTCCATATATGGAATAAACTCTTGACTCAGAAGTGTGCTCAAGACAAAGTGATAAATTTGATCTAATTCGGTGTATGATTCTTTGTTTTATTTTTTTTTTCTTCCGAAATAGGATTCTTGATGATCTGATTATTATTTGACTTTAAGGATGTATTTACATATTAATCTTTAATATATATCAATATTTAAGATTTTATTTTGTTTTCTCTCTTCGTTAACTTATTTCCACATGCTACTAATTGGGCAAGAGCCCGCAACAAGTTTCAATGCGTTCTTGTTTTAAGGTAATCCCATTTCATCTTCCATAGATTTTCCAGTATATTGTTATTGGATTACAGAACTTATGCGGATGGTTGGCTGCACCCTTCAGATGTCGAATATCAGAATGAAAAAGCCTATAGTGAATCACTCGATCATTTCCTTATATCCAGATCTGTTATAACCGACTAAAGCAAGGTTTAAAGCTAAAACTGTCATAATTGAACATAACTTTGCTTCATGTGTATTGTCCTCAAAGCATCGTGTCTCTAAATAGATAAATAAAATATGGAAAAGAAATTGATAAATAAAATCTGGGAATAATGTAAGAAATATGTGTTCAGTCTCTAAATAGTCTATTACACCAGCAACTTTGCTCAGCTGGTGTAGCGAATGTAAGGTAGGAGAAAGTCTTTCAAACAATCACATACAAAACCTAGTCTTGAAGCACCCTATCAGCACAAGTGTGTTGCAGGCGTTCTAGGATTGGGTAGGTACGTATCTAGGGTAGATTTTCTACTCTTCCTAAAGAGAGTGTAGTGTAAATTTGTAGTATCACATGAATATAACAACTTGCTACATCTATGTAATAGTAAATTGACTACTCAACTTTCTCTTCTACTCATAGAATTTTCTGTCCTATAGCTGTTGTATATGCAACCAGCTCCATGCAACGGCTGTAGGGTATATTTATCTAATAGTACTTTTATAGAGTTTTGACACATTAAACAAAAAAACAGACAACAAAAACAAAAACAAAACCATGACGTAATTATTTGATGGAAACCAAAATCCCGCAACAAAGAAATTACAAGTACATTCCTTTCCCTTCAGTTGTCTCTCCAAACCCACCAACAACAGCAACAGCAGCTCCCTTCTCTCTGTCTCTTTTGACTGAAGCAATCACGACCCAGAAACCGTTTCTCGACTCTCTGCTGCATAGAACAGGAGCTCTGCTACTTAGAGGGTTTGGCCTGAAGACAGCCAAGGACTTCAACGACGTCGTTGTGGCTTTTGGTTACGAAGAGCTGCCGTACTTGGGTGGTACAGCTGTTCAGACCAACGTTGTTGGCTGGGTTTCTACGGTCAATGAGTCTCTTCTTGATCAAGAGATTCCTTTCCACCACGAAATGGTTCTGGTTACTTTACCATTTGAAGTGTCACTTTACCCCATCATCTCTGAAAAGCTGAACCCCAACCGTAAATGAGTTGCTTTTTTTTTTTTTTTTTTTTTTTTTTTTTTTTTGNTGATTTTTTTTTTTTTTTTTTTTTTTTGTTCTGTTGCTTTTGGTCAAGTGCTACATATCAATGCTGCTTTCAGTTGCCACAACCTACATTCCCCTAGTACAAGGTCGAATCTTGGACAAGAAGCACTTAACAAGTTTTGATGTGTTCTTGTCTTAAAAGTAATTCGAATTCATGTTTCATGGATGTTACAACTCTTGGAAATTAGTAAAGATGGTAGTTCTCATTCATCTCTTGACATGCCAAAAACTTCTGATATAATTGCCATAGTTCGCTTCTTTTTTAGTGTTAGTCGTACCCCTGCATGGCTTTTGAGTGCAGACAACTATTGAACTTTTTATAATCCATAAAACAAAAATAAGAATTTGTTGACAACTTTCGGTGTCTTATAATTTCTCCACTTGATACACGTTAATATTTTTATTAAATATCTACAAACAAACCCACCAACCCACCTTTGTATATTACGATTTTGAAAGCCACAAACAATCATCTCCAAACCATAATCATCAGCTGAACCAAATACCCAGAGGCTCTTGGCTCAGGCTCCACCGTCATATAAACCTCGCAGTCAAACCAGAAAGAGAAACAAAAACTCAAGAACAAAACCATGAGCGATAATCTTTTCTTAGAAAACCAAATTCCACTACAAAGAAACTACAACTCTGTTCCTTTCCCTTCGGTTCTGTCTCCAAACCCAGAAACTACAACAACAATTCCGTTCTCTCTGTCTCTTTTGACCGAAACAATCAGGACCCAGAAACCGTTTCTCGACTCTCTGCTGCATAGAACAGGGGCTGTGCTTTTTAGAGGGTTCGATGTGAAGACAGCCATGGACTTCAACGACATCGTTGAGGCTTTTGGTTGGGAGGAAATGCCCTATGTTGGTGCAGCTCCTCGGACCAAAGTTGTTGGTCGGGTTTCTACGGCCAATGAGTCTCCACCTGATCAGAAGATAGATTTTCACCATGAAATGTCTCTGGTTAGTTTCTTTTGTTATGTTTAACTTTATCTATCTAGTGCAAATTCAGCACAATTCAGTTTTGCTTTTCGATTTATTTCAAATAGTTAGAAATTATTTATTTTTATTTATTTAATTATTTATATATGAAGTGAATTCATTCAGTTTTCGTTATTGTTTTATATTCTTTTTTTACAATTCATATTCAACATTAACAATTATATTGACAAGTGAATATCACTTTTTTATATTAATAAAAGTGATTAATTGGCAAAAAGTGCTTTTATGATTAGTTTGTTGTGTGTGGAGAAATAGATTAAATTGTGTGTGTGGGTGTTTTTTTTTTTTTTTCTTTTTTAATAAAAGTAAAAGAAATCGGTTTTTGAGTAGAAAATTATTTGATAGGTATTTTTCACATAGACTTTCAGATAAGAAAAGTATTTGTTAAGTGTTTGGAATATAATGGTTTTTTGAATAAATGATTTTTCAGAACGGTATGAAGATGCTTTGTACTAATCAATCTTCTTTGGTTGAACTTGATTTTTGTTTAATTTGGTGAGAGCTTTACATATGGGTTGTAGTTTGATCCTTTTAATTGCAATTCTGATACAGATTTCGTAGTTTCTAGTATTGCTTTCTCTTAGTGTTGCAATCTTTACTTGTAGACTAACCGGGCTTATTCAACAGCTTCCCGAGTTCCCATCCAAGTTGTTCTTCTTCTGTGAAGTAGAGCCAGCAAGTGGAGGAGAAACTCCTATAGTCTTGAGTCACATTGTCTATGAAAGGATGAAACACAGGTACCCCGAGTTTGTTCAACAATTAGAGGAGCATGGACTAATTTACACAGGGGTATTAGGGGAGGATGATAATCCTTCATCACCGATCGGCCGTGGGTGGAAATCCACATTCTTGACTGCAGACAAGAGCGTGGCTGAGCAAAGGTATGTGATCTGATCATGTGATAGATAATTGAGATTATTGAGATCCGTCAAATTGGTATGCATGTATTTTCTTCTTTGAATCGATAATGCATATGCATCTTTCTGTCCGTAGACAAATATTAACTGGGATATATGGCATGATATAACTGGATAGGTATATGCATGATGCTGTAATAGACAACCAGATAATTATTGAAGACTTGTTATGCTAAAACCATGTGTTGTTGCAGGCTTGTTGTCTGGAGAGACAATCTTAGCAGGGAATTATTTATTTCTATTTGCCAAATACCTTTAGCCATGAGCTGCTAATGCCCAAGATTGAACTGTTATGGTGTTCTTGTCAAAGTTTTGTAACTTTCTTTTTAGCTTCGGATTTTTCTTCCATATTATGTGGAATCACTTCATAAATATGTTTCTTGATTATCTTGCAAACAGGGCTGCTAAGCTGGGAATGAAATTGCAGTGGATGGATGATGGTGGAGTGAAAAGAATATTGGGTCCAATGCCAGCTATTAAGTATGACAAATTGAGGCAACGCAAAATTTGGTTCAACATCATCAGCATCATAGCTGGTAACACAGGCGGGAAAGATGAACTGAAAGATCCTAGTCAGGCAGTCACTTTTGGCGATGGCAAGCCATTGCCAGCCGATATCATCTATGATTGTCAGAAAATCCTTGAAGAAGAGTGTGTCGCCATTCCTTGGCAGAAAGGTGATGTTCTGCTGATAGATAACTGGGCTGTGCTTCATGCCCGCAGACCATCCAATCCTCCTCGTCGCATATTAGCTTCACTTTGCAAGTAGTCATGAAGATGCACTCTTCACTTGTGTATGCCTGGAATAAATACTAGTCCTCTATAGTAAGGAATCCGGGTTCTCTGCTTGTAAAGTTACCTGTATGTTTCTTTATAGCCAGTTTAGGCCTAGTTCACAATTCGAGAGATGAAGCTCTTGACCAGTTTAAATGTATTCTCGTTCTAAAGTAATTCAATTTCATGTTTCATGGATGGTACAACTCTTGAGAATTAGTAAAGCTGGCAAGTTCTTCGTCTCTTGACATGTTCAACAGCTTCTCATACAATGGCCATAATTCGCTTGTTTTTGTTTATTGTTATTCATATCCCCTGCATGGCTCCGAGGGAAGATAAAGCTAGACTTAAATTATCAATTTATTAAACTGCTGCACTTTATTCCTGTTGGATTACAGAACCTGCTGCAGATGCTAGGCACCACTTTCAGAAGTCAAATATTAGAATAAAGCTAGATTTAAAGCAAAAACTGTCATGATACAATGTTGGCTTCCCGTGTACAGACTCCAGAGCATTCATACGATATTGCATACAGATTCCGTCCTGTGCCATGATGCATATAAAAGAGTTTTTGGTTGGAATCAGAGATGCTTATTCATACGAATCCTAACCTATAAAATTTGAGATATGAAAACACTAAGCCAATAAAGAAGAAAATGTTCTGAAAACATCTATTCAAATGGTTCACTTGTATTACGAAGTAATTAAACCCTTCCTCAGCTACATCATGACATCTTACATTACATCAAAAATTTTCCACACAACTGAAACTTCAAAAAGAGTTGACAATTAAATTGGAACAAGAGAACAAAAATCGAAGGCTAAGGCAAAAGAAAGAAGTGACAAATAACCTATTAACACCATCCTGTAATAACTTTTAGTAGAAATCATTGCAACTATACACACCTGACTAAAAGATGAAAACAGAACAAGTCGAGTAAAGGAAAAAATGAAGCTATAAAGGCAGTGGGAAGAAAAGAACATTGCTCCAACCTATCTTCCTTGGACAAGGCCACTAA
This sequence comes from Bursera palmeri, assembly GCA_026225775.1. Lineage (NCBI taxonomy): Eukaryota > Viridiplantae > Streptophyta > Magnoliopsida > Sapindales > Burseraceae > Bursera > Bursera palmeri. The sequence continues at coordinate 12,784 of JANKKB010029159.1, read as the reverse complement.
AAACTTGGCTGTTCCCGGCTAGGGTTGCTTCCCACTCAACAGAGGACAAGAGGATCTGTGACAGAGAAATTACAACTTGCTTCATATCAGGCCGTAGGATGGGATCCTCATCTACACATTGCTTTGCCAGCATTGCCACCTATGCAAGGACATATTCCAATAAGAAATAACGAGGTGGGTCACTATATTGTAACTTGAACATGAAATTCCAAAAGCAGTAAAATCTGTTATTCTTAACATTGCAGACATAAAATTCGTAGATCTACACCAGCAACTTGAAACTTAGAAGAGTTATAGACCAAGTTCCCCTACAATTGCAAGTAGTTAAATAGAAGTTAAGAGGTGAATACACAAGGATGCCATATAAAAAACGTGTATTAGATCATAGTACCAGTCATATTCATAATTATCATGGGTGATGCTCCCAACTGTGTGATCATTTCAAGAATGAGGGCATCCTTTTTGTTTGAATTAAGGTATCGATGCAATTTATACGATAGTTTTGTCAGAAATATAAAAGCATATTCTTCAGAGAGCATTTTTTGTCAGAAAAAAATGGATGCATACTCTTCAGATATATTTTTAGGTGAGGTCCATCAACAACTGTGCCTTTTCCCAACTATCACAATAGTTTTACAACAAAAGAGATCAAAAGGAAGTTAAATATACCTTGTATAAACAATCGTGCGGATACAAATCCATCATGTTAGGGTCAATGTAATCTTTCATGCCTGACATGCTCATTGAGTCAGGTGCATTTCTAAGGGCTAATAACATCTGCAAATTTGCAAACATTAAAGGAACTCAGTGACAAAAGTGGCATTGGAAGTCAAATGCTTGTTTACATGAACAGTTGCAACAGAAAATTTTATATAGTGTCAGATCAAAAAAAATGAAAACATACACACAGTGCAAGACACTTCTCACCATAACCGATACAATGTTTAGAGAATAAAAGTTTCAAGTTTTGAAGTTAGGCAGCTTAAGGCAAAGTTGCTTGCATAGATTTCAAGGTCTAGCAGAAAGTATGGTAGGCAAGTTCCTATTTATTTTTTGAGAATTTACTGTAGTGAAGTATAAGTACCACCATTGCAACCTAGGCAAGGCATCTTTTACTGCCTAAGATGAAGTGTTTATCTTCTGACATTTTCATTTTTCCCCTTCTTCTCTAAAATTTTTAATAAGAAACAAAGTCTACTCTTGTTAATTGCAAAAAAAATTACAATAGGTAAAGTGAAAACCGATCTGTAAAGACGACATCACTATGTGCAAGGCTACCTAATATGACTAATTACTTTCAAAAAAGACACATCTTTCACTAACCCATATGGTCTTCATATTGGACTAAACATCTGCTTTTAAAATATGTAATAGCAGAACTTACAACTGATGCTAGAGAACGTCGTTCATGATTTTTTGTCACCATGCCTTCAGTTCTTATGATGGCCTCCTTTCCTGATATGATCTCAAAGAGAACAACCCCAAATGCATACACATCACTTTTGGCTGAGGCCAGGCCATCACTCAAGTATCTGCAGATAATAATAGCAAATCAGTTGAAAAGTTGAAGAACTTCGGAAGGATGTGCAGAAGCAAGTAGCCAACTGAAAGGATTATCACTTACTCTGGTGCCAAATAACCAAATGTACCAACAACTTTAGTTGCTGTGGCTTCTCCATCATTTGTTTTCCCAACAAGTTTTGCCAACCCAAAATCTGAAATCTACATGCAGGGATGAAATATGGTCAATGAGATGCCATTACATATACTGACTTCAAAAAATGTAAAAAATAAAAAATCAACAAGTATATCCGCTACCTTTGCCCTGAAAGCATCATCAAGCAAGATGTTGCTTGTCTTGATATCTCGATGGACATAATGAGTTTTAGTGTGTTCATGGATGTATTCAAGACCTCTTGCAGCATCAAGTGCAATCTGTAATCTCATGATCCAAGATAATGATGTATGACCTTCAAGCAAGTTGAGCATTTGCAACAGTAAGTATCATGAAACTTACAACAGGAGCAAATAGTTAAAATAATTGGCCAACCTTACAAAAAGTTATATATATATATAATTTTAAGGAACTTAATTGAGCAAAATTCAACCAAAAAAGTAAAAATAAAAAATCAATCCCTCAAAGATATTAAATAAAAGAAATTAAAATCAGGAGAACAAGAATAGCATCTCGAAGTGTTTGAATAGTTAAGATGTCCCGGCTTCATTTAGACTCTTGCACATTGCAATTCCATATCAGTACTTGAAGAACCGATTATCATATCACACAAAATCTGACACCAAGATCGGCCAGAACGAATACAGAATAATATATTCTTAAGAAAATACTAGTAGGAATCTTACCTTTGTTTTGAGGATCATGTAAATGGTTTTTAAGTGACCCTTTTTGGGCGTATTCATATATAAGGAAGAGCTCATCATCTGTAGCTGCATAGCCAATCAATTCTACCTTGACAAAGTTTAAACAAGATAGGAGTCAACGCTTTGAACTTCTAAAAGTAACAAGCTTCACAAATTATAGAAATCAGTCATCATTCAAACCACAAATTGCATACCAGATTAGTATGATGAACCTTGCACAGAATCTTCATCTCTGCCATGAATTCTTTAGTCTTTGTAGCAGTCATCCTTTTGATAGCAACTTCCTGTCCGAATCCATATTACTCTTGGTGTGCTGATGAAAATCACTTTAAATAATTGGGGAAATGTAAGTTCAAACAGATATGAACTACTGCAAACCTGGTTACGAAGGCTGCCATGATATACAGAACCATACGTTCCATGGCCAAGAAGACTTGAATCAGAGAATCCATCCGTTGCAAAAAGAATTTCATCATATGTAAAAACTACTGGCTTCTCCATGTCAAACACATCAGTCCCAAGAACTGCAAGAAGTAAGAAAAGAATATCAAGTCAAACAAGCCAAGCTCAAGATTGAAGAAGAAATCATCATATTGTTAGGTGAAGTAACAGAGAGGCGGTGTATGTCTTTGATAATCGCTTATGTTAGACTGCCTTTAATTATAGAATAAAAACTATTATCTGTATCCACCAAAGTGTTTAAATGGATTCAAAGTTTGATTCATGAAAGATAAATCTTGTGAAGTCAAAAATAAAATCAAACATTTGGAACTAAATCTAACTTTGAGCAACCAATAGTTTGACCACTTCATACCTCTTGGAATGGTAACTGGAGGGTTGCTAGTAGCTTCACCAGTGGTCTTCTTATAGTCCCCAGACTTGCAACAGATGTACCTTCCTGAAGTGCAACAGAAACTTGGCTTCCGAAGAATCTGAAACTTATGAGAACTCTTGCCATCAGGATCTTTAGTAGAATTTCCTTCAGCAAAGCAGCTTGATGACCTCAAGCAGATACAAACAACTATGCTCAATATAATTAGAGCAAGCCCAATCCCTAAACCCCCGACGATCCATACATATGGCATATGAGATTTATGATCCACTTGAGTTGCTGCAAATAAACAGTTAACAACTCATTATATTTCTCATGTAATGATTTGGGAAAATTTAGAAAAATCATGGAAGAAATCGAGGAAATAATAATTTCAAAGAGGGATGGTCAGGAATTTGCAAAACCAAGCCCGCAACTGTTCAACCAGCATATTTATCATATTTCCTGCGCAATAATCATCTCTTTGTTTCAAGGTGAAATAGTATGAAGGCTTTGGCCATTAATCAAACATTGATAAACCATATAGACATCTTAATTTATATTCATCACCTACTTACTTCCTTTAATTGGAATCTTGATGAGAGGTAGTATAAAGCTCTGCTTTCTTTCTTATCAACTTACACTCATTATGTTCAATAGCTCAAAAGCAAGCAACTCATACTTGATTATAAATATGTCAGAAAGACTATAATTCATTACGTTCCAAATACATTTAGACCATACTGATGATGGTTTCAAAAGTTGCTAGCTCTCGTCCACATTTAAACTCTATCAAAATCGATTAATAACATTGCTTTTTGAGCATTTGTCTTGTTAGAAACAGTTTACTTATCTCTGCATCATACCTTCAACGTCGTTAGCAGATGGTGCAGGAGCCGCAGCAGGAGGAATGTCCTTCTCTACAGGATAAGGCTCACCAGGAACTACAATATAAATCAAATCATAAAATTGGTAAAGGAAATATTCCTAGAGAAAGGAACTTTGCGCATTAAGCATCTTTCAAAAATGGTAAATCCAGAATGCACAACCAATAATAAGAAATAAAAACAAGATATACATAAACTCAAACCTAGTCTCGAAAACTAATGTTCAAAGGAACAGATAGCGGCCAATTTTTTTCTTTTTTGTTTCCAACTTTGCTAGGAATGACAGAAAATTCTCTATTGACAAACTTATGCACATGAAGAAGTTTATAAGACAATATTTCATTCACTCCATTCCATATTGTCAATCATTATCAAATTCATTTCAGTTCCAAGTAATTGGCAAACATACTCACTTCCAATGCTAATCATGGAGCCATAACAAAGATCTTAACCAGAAATAAATGATTATTATCCTTATGATCCATTCTGTTTCACTTGATAAGTTTACTCTAGTTCCAAATCACAAAATTCTTCAAAATTATGCCTATATTATCATAAATTTCACAAAATTAAACTAATTAAGTTAATCAGCCATATTTTGATCCAAAATCCAAACCATCTCTACCATATAAAATCAAAGAACTGCCTTCAAAAAGGAAAAAAGAAAATTAATATCTAACCTGAATTCAGTGGAATGTAATAAAGATCACCAACAGTGACATTATTAGGATTCACAATCCCATTCACTAGCTCCATGCTATCCATACTAACACCAAATCTGCTAGCCAGAGACTGCAAAGTATCCCCATCTTTCATCACATAACTCACCAAATAATTCCACAACCCACTTGAGCACCCACAGAACAGCCGCAATGACACCACTGCCCCAGCTCTAGCAATCCTTGTAGTAGTGTTCAGGAAGCCAAGCCCATCATATGCATTCACAACCACATCAGACGCATACCCACCATTGGATTTCACAGTATAGGTAGTGTTACTCACATAATTCATGGTTGACAAACAAGAACAATTTTTCTTCACAAAAATGTAATCACTTCCACTCCCTTCTATGGTCACATCTCCTGGCAACACATCAAACATGCTTTGGATCACTGCAAGAGTCTGATTTGGCTGCATCTTGTATGCCAAAAACGATGTGCATACCCGAGTAGTGTCAGTGCAATTCATGGGCTGTGTGTAGGAACACAAAGACTTGATTTGCAAAACAAGCACTAGAAAACATAATAAAACCAAGAAACGTGAGCGTCCAAGACTCATCCTTTAGTTTTCAGCTATCACTATAAGTTCAATCTCAGCTTACACAAACTCAAAATGATCAAATTTGAGCTAAAGTTCAGGAAAAACAGCTAAAGATGTCTTCAAAAGAATTTTAAAAAAAAAAATGTTTAGAGTATTGGTAGATTTGGTAATTGGTGTTGACGTAAGTAAAATAAGAAAAAATAAGAAAAGGGTACTGAAGCAAATGAATGAAGAATAGAAAATTGACGAGAGAAAGTGAGAGAAAAAATGGCAAGTGTTTGAAGTGCAAAAGTAAAGTTTAAGGGGGTTTAAAGGACAGAAGAAGAAAGGAATGAACAGGAGACTCTTCTGAAGAAAGCAATAACATGGTAAGAAGAAGTGATGTTTAAATGTTTTGTAATGTTATTTTCTGTTTTAGTTTTTGTTTTGTTGTGTGATGTGCTGTGCTGTGCTGAATCTGGTGACAGCTGAGGGGGACTGTAAAAAGGGAAAGCGACTTTCAGACAGAGAACAGAGGATATGTTATGGAGTTACAGAACCACCCACCACCTGCAGATTTTTCGGCACACACCCTGTTGTAATGATCTAACACAAAAACAAAACTGCCCCCTGAGTTTGCTTCTTTTGTTTTCTTTCTTTTCTTTTTTATTTCATCATACAATTGAGGAAATTAACTGAGTTTAATGAAGCAAACTGCAAACCAACTAAGCTAACTACCATTGTCTTCTTCTATTTATTTCAAGAAGATATTTGGTATTCAATGTTTGCTCTATCATATCAATTATTTTTAAAATTAATCTCAAAACAAAAAATAATAGAAAATATTGACTGCAATAATAAAGACAGTTTCTAATATCTGTATAAAAGATAATATGGAGAGGTTATTTAAAAAATAAAAATAAAAAATCCACGTTATATTCTTCTTTTTTCTTTGAATTAAAAAATATGCCCAAATAATAATTGAGCATGGGACGACCTGATTTTTTTAAATAAAAAAATTACAGATGGCCAAAAATAGTGTAAGGGTAATTTTGGAAATGGATATCACGAGAGTAGTAATGAAGGCTGGTCTTGGGGAAAAGGACGGGCACAAGTTGCGAAGAGCTGGACTTGACGCTGACACTTGTGTGGCTCCCGCCGATTTCTTCGCGATTAATACGCCACTCGCCTGCTAGTCGGTAAATTCTCCTGGACTTTCTTCTCTTTGACCGCCTGTTAAGTGTTACCGACACTGGATAAAGGACGTGGCAATGATTCGCTACTTCTACATCCTTTATAACAAAATTATAATTAGAACTACAACCCTTGGATTAGAGTGATCGATGAAAATAACTAAAATCAATGAGTCAATTAATTAGTAATTAATAATTTAAGTAACTAAAATAAATGAGTCAATTTATAATTTACAAATTTGGCTCTAAATTTATAGTTTTTTTTTCTATTTTTTAAAAGAATTATATTAGTAAGTTAAACAATAGAGCAGGAGACAGGGAATCAAAGCTCAGAGTGGGCGATTAATTGAAGGAAAAAAATAATCGGAGAGTTGGGGTTTGACTAGGTAGGGCCACACGTGGACAGGAGACAACTGTAAAACTATAGTTGCTTATTAGATCTACTAACGCCAAAACCAAAAGATACCCAAACACTTCCTAAGATCGAGAGATATCATTATTTATTTATTTATTAAATGATTTTTATTAATTATTATCTCAATTTTTTTAGCTCAAAACAGGAAATGGGTTCGCTGTAATTGTGAACATCATTTTGAGAATCCTATAAAGAATCCATTTAAAAAAAAAAAAATTGAATAGAAGTGAAGAGAAGAGAAAGTAGTTCAAAAGAAACAATCATTGTGTTCCGTGTTGAAATTAAATTAATTTTCCCAAACAATGTCTTGGCTTTCCAGCTGAAAGATGAGTTTCTCATTATATTGCTCCTCTTGTCTTCGGCCGCTCAATTGTCTCATTGTTTGCATGCCCTTGGTACATCAAACCATATTCTCGAAGCATCATGTAATGCAAATTAATCAACACCTTTGTTCACATTTTATCTTACTTACTAAGATATAATAGTTAATAGTATCTTCCGTATACGATTGAATCTCGAAAGCAAACAGATATTCAAAGATGTGTTTGATCATCCGTAAATTTTGTGTTTTTTTTTTCAAAATAATCCAAAAAATGAAACATAAGATAATAAATTCTACAAACGGAGATCAAGTTTTATAATTCGAAAACAAACGCAATCGAAGTATATAAGGTGGATCGAGTTGAATTAGAATGAATCGATTTGCTAGCTACGTTGAAGGAAACATTGATATATCCAATGAATTACCCACCACGCCAAGATTTTCTAAAACGAAGAAAAACTTGTCTCACTTAAATGTGGAAACCTAAACCTCTCCTTTTCAAAACAAAAGAACAAAAGATTAGGAAGGAGGTAGCTAGAGAGCAAATGAGCAATTGTCCACATCATGGGCATGTGGGGATGGTGCATTTTGTTAGCTGGAAGATTAATCATGTGACATAGAGAATAGGATAATGTTATTATAATTTCGTTTCTTAAGTAAAACATGATATGATTATGGACCGCCCCCTGTAATTAATGAACTTTATACAATATAGTATTGTTTGACTACAAGTAATCAATCAATCATCCAGACTGGATTTGTGTTACAGAATATGTTGTTGGTCCACTTTCCTTATATCATGTCTATGTGTTCATGAGTTAAGAGACCTCACAAACCTTGAATCTTGTTCTAAGTGCTTTATATTTGGACAAACCGCCTTTACTTAGTACTTAATAACATGCTCCACCATATTAAGAAAGTTTAATCTTACGACAGATAGAAAGATATGTTAAAAGGGTTGAATTGAAAAAAAAAATCAAAAATTTAAAAATTTTAATTTGTCTAATTAAATGTTATCCCGTTAGGTCATAACGGGCCAACGGCCTAATCAAAGATAGTGAACCGTTGGCCCATCCCCTTCAGTTTTTTGATAGGTCAATATCAATAATCAATAGGCTATCAGTTTAGTTAAACAAATCAAAAATTTTAATTTTTAATTATTTTTTAGTACATCTTCTTTATCTTTTTGATGATTTTCGTAAATCTTCTATCTCGCATGCGGCCAATATGGGTCATGTGTCATGTTTGTGTTGGGCTAGATAGGCCCAAGTTTTGTTTTCAGCGCCATGCAGTTGCAAAGTAATTGATTTCAATTTATTGGTACAATTATTTTCCAATCAGATTTACGTTATGGCAACAGACCTCTCATTCAACTCACAACACTACTAATTTAAACCCTAATTTATAATTTATTTTCAGAATCTATTATCAACTCTATAATATATTGCTGAGAAATACCATTTATGCTGAGTTTGGAATTATTGAAACAATTATACACCAAAGCCATACTGGTTCCTTCCTTGAAATTTTTTTTTTTTTTTTCAATTTGGGAGAAATTAATCCTATTGATTTCTTGAAAATTGAATTGATTATGAACAAACCTCTGTGGTTTAAAAATAATTATGCAAAATTTAAGCAAACCATATCGAAGCCCCTTTTTCTTACCGTAGCTATTGATGGGAAAATTGCTGGTCAATGGAGCATAAATGGGCTTGAAGTCTTCAATAATGGGCTCTGCTTTATTCAGATTCTTGGCCCATTACAATTGCACCATTTGGGATTTTGGACCATTGCTTTGAACTTCCCAAATCAAAGGACTAAAAGGGCCTTTTGGATGTTACAGGATTAATATTTCCTAATTTCAATTATACACTAGAAAATAATGCTAAAAACACAAATAGGAAAATTGAGAGTCAATGATGAGAATCTTTTTGCTTTATGATGAACTCATAGCGAAAGGGTCTTGACATTCTTGATAGGCTTTATGATTAAGCCCTAATGATGTCAACTTGAGAAGCAACATTTAATTAAGGTCACCATTATGCTTGACTCAAACTATCATAAACCAACATTTGACAAGCTAATGAAATGCCTTTTTTTTAGTTCTTTTGATGATGAAAATGTGTATGATCAAATCATCAAAAAACCCTTTTGATCAACAACTTTTTTGCTTTTGATTGGGGGTCCTCAACCCACTTTCAAAGCCTTGAAAAGAATATAATTTGTTGGTAGGAATGTAGGGAACTTGCTTTGCTTATTAGAATTTTAGGTAGTTGAGGTTGCAAATAGAGATGATGTGTTGGCCCTTTATTCTTTGTTTCAAGAACTTCAATACTTCAAATTATGCCAAACTAGCTTTCTTATACGTGAGAATGCAAATTATATCATCACGTTTTATTAATTAAAAAATATATATTTGTGAGGGACCCTTAATTGGATGCATCCCTTTCTTCATGATTATTTTAATATGAAAATTAGATAAATGTCAAGATAGCAGGTCATTATTATATCATACTGAGATGTATTGATATCATATCGTTATGAATTATTGGATGAAAACTATTCATCAAAAGAAAAAAAATTAACTTTATTCGAAGATATTTAAATACTTGATATCTATTTGTGATATGAAGAATGCATAATGTTAGTATTTGGTTGAATTTTTTAACAGAATACTAGATAAATGTCAATATAAGCGACCAGTCTATGATACTGAAATGTATCATATCCTATCGTCATGAATTATTGGATGAGAACTACGTCAAATCCGTTGAAAAATTATTAATCTCGTCAAATTATATTTTAACGCTTTGGTATTTGTTTGTTATATTATTTCACAAATTTTCAAAATCTTCTTTCCGTTTTCTTTTTTTCCCTTCCCATTTGAAGTATAATTTTGTACATGTTTTTGTGTTTTTATAATCTCATTTTTAAATATAAAATATCAAACACATGTTTGATTTGGTTTTTATCTTATAAAACATGAAACAATTGTGAAAAAATTGATTTTTTTTGCCACAATTTAAGAAATCTAGTTGCATATATTGACCCCAAGTGAGTTATATGTTATCATCATATTTAAAAAGAAAACCCCACTTAATGAATTATAGAGAACGTTCGAAAGCATGCAAGGAAGAGTGAATACAACCTTTGATTTTAGAAGTGAAAACAAAAACATTGGCAATGCTTTTCTTTGTTCTTTATGAATGCATGGTGACAACTCATTAGCGAACAATAATTTTTGACGGCTCAATATGAGTTCACACTTCAATCCAAGCACAAGGGCTATCCTACATATTACCAAAAAAAAAAATATATTGAGAGAGAGATAAGTACTTGAAAAGAAAGCACTTCCATATATCAAGATAACATGAGAAACAGATTGAAAAAGAAAAAGCATAATTTGCCTCAAACGTGTTATAAAAATTTTCACATGCCATGTATATCATCAATTTGTCACCTTCATTTTAAAGAATTTGATATCTCTAACAACTCGATAAAGGTGTTAGCCAATTCGAGATTGGTATGTATATATATATATATATATCATAAGGTTCAGGTTATTGAGACTTATTTTTTTAATTTAATTTTACATACTCTTTGATAACTATTCATTTTTCTAATATAATGATAGAAAGAGTTATTGAATTGATATAAAAAAAAATTACTTTTTAATTACTTTTTAAAAAATCAATGAAAATTAAGAAACGTAAGAAATTAAGTCAAAAAAATTAAATCTTAATAGTCTGACCATATTATAATGTAATGTTGAAAAATTTAACAAACTTTTTTGCTTCAATCTAACGGATTTAAATCACGAGTCAATTGAATTGACAAGATTAACTTTTCAATACCATTGAAATAGAACTAGTATGATTAGACTTAACTCAAATCTTAAGCACCTTCAATTGGTTCATTAATTTACTTAATATTTGTTAGTCAAATATTGCACGTTTCTTTAATTCTTTCCAAGAGGAAAAAGTTAAAAGCCTTTCAAGGTTTCTGTTCAAAACGAGACTAGTGAGGTTTGACATTATTTCCAATTTGACAAAACGATCCTGTTCCTGTTTGTTTTCAAAAGATTTGTTGAAAGTAATCCATCCCAAGTTCCCAAGTGTAAAGCGTCCACCAATAACATTACACCATGTGCTTGCCTAGAAATTTTACACACGCACACACACACAAACTCACTTTCTACTTCGCTTCCTTGTGCGCATGCTTGTGAGGAACAAAAGGGTCTTCCTTTCCTTTTATTGTAATCTTGACTTGATCAAGAATCATAATCCATAAAGAAATCATCATTAAATTCAAAGTAACAAGACTTCTTTTGTATTCCTTAAAACCTAATCATAAGGGGATTATTCTTAACTAAAATAATCAAAGGAGTGAGAATAAAATATTGGTCTAAACATTAGCCGTCTTTTGTAGGAGAAGCCCCATGTATGCATATTGCATCATGGGCACAAATTATACAAGCCACCCAATAACTAACAACAACCAACTAAAGGAGCTTTATGGTTGTTCTCAATATCTTGCCTTTTAGCAAGCATCTTCATGCTTCTAATTATCACAATCACAACCCAATATGCTCTTGTTTGTGTGCAACTTTGCTTTTTTCTTGGTAGCTCTAGCCCTCTTCCACTCTCCCTCTCTATCTTCCTTCTTCCAAGTTTTGATGTGATTAGATACAAGATGAGTTTGATTGAGAAATTAGAAAGGTACTAATGAAATGGGTAATCATTTATTGAGTGATATGATAGGAAATGACAAAAGATTGTTAAACTTCTACCTATTTTTCATCAAATCTAACAACAACTCATTTGAAGAAAAAGTTGTAGTAATCAAAACGAAATGAACCTCTCCAAGCCAAAAAAAAGCCAAAAAACACTCACATCCTCATCCCAAGTGACCTTTATTAAAAGTATTCCATCTTGGTGTCCCTATAGCTTATGCTCTCCACATCAACACACTCTCTCATGCATTTAACATTGTTGAAACTTGGTTGGCTCCTTGAGAGAAAAAGCCATCGCGTACGCTCTACAAAAAGGCCGCTTAGCCCCATTTGCTACGGCCTCCTCTAACCCCTCTTTCGCGCATGTTTTTTTATAAAACAAAAGCACCAATATTCAAATGTGCAAATTGCACTCACTCTATTCTTACTCACTCATCACCAACACCAAGAAGAGGAATGACTAGAGCCATAAAACTTTGATCCATATCCATTATTGGTAGACCCCACCCACACCCCCTTTATCATCATCTCATCAAAATTATAATTCATATGATCATGATCATGTTCATGATCAAATCAATATCTCTTTGGTGATATTGATACATTCCCCATATCTCCTTTTTCCATGGCTTTCTTTTCTTAGTTTTTTCTTCTTTTCAATCGATTGCCCCATCACTTGTCGTTTTGATGGTTTTTGTTGTTCCCTTCCTCCCCCTTTACTTTTTGTATTTTTTATTCCATGCGCCGCTACTCTACCAAGTACAACATCAGTATTAGGACCCTTTCTATCTCTTTTCCTCTTTTTT
>JANKKB010029158.1:0-20287 GCA_026225775.1 Bursera palmeri | reverse complement strand
AACATCATGCTCAAATCACTCTAAAAATAACATTCAAACTTCTCTAAAAGCGCAAACCCATCCAAAAAACGCAATATCATACAAAAAAAAAAAAAAAACGCAATATCATAAAAAAAAGAAGTCTGGTTGCGATCTTTCGTCCGTCTGATAATTGTCTACAACGGTCCGTCATCCACTTCGTCTCAAAACTGCACATTCCGGCATCCCAAACACGCCAAATCACATACAAAATCCTTCTTCTCCAACTTCTCCACCAAAACTGCACATATTGTTCAGATAAGGGAGTTGAGAGAGAGAGAGGGGATTTATTTATTTAACACTCCAAATCGATATTTTAGAGGGGATTAACATACACAATCGATTTTGGAGAAAAAGGTGGAGAAAAAGGAGTTGATAGAAAAACACGATGCAGTGGAAGGCTTTCTGCTTTCAGGTTTTGGGAGAGATAAAGGAGAGGCTTTATATAGAAGGGTAATTAGTTCATTAAACTAAGAATGGTTAGGGCGATCAACGGAAATATGGGGCTTGGCTATTTTGACCCCTAATTTTGGGTCATTTCCCAGGCACAATTAAAAGCCTCATGTTTCCCTTTTAAACCCTAAAACCTTAAACCCTTCGTCTCCCTTGCCGTGCTAAAATCCTATCATCCGCCATGTCCTCCTCCCATCTGCTGCACCGTTCTAGGCCCATCACAAATATTCTCCGCTTCACTCTGATATTTACCCGGCCCATGGGCGGCGGCCCACGAACCTTCCCCGGCGGCTTGAATAAGTGGCAGTGGAAGCGCATGCACGAGAAGAAAGCCAAAGAAAAGGAGAAACGACTTCTCGACCAAGAAAAGCAGCTCTATCAAGCTCGTATCCGTTCCCAAATCCGAGCCAAACTCTTCTCCAAATCCGACAGGGATTCCAATCCGCCTCCACAAAATTCCGACCATAAGCCCATGAGCCCCGAAGAGCACATCAAAGCCTTGGCTGATCGCTTCATGAAAGATGGAGCTGAAGATTTGTGGAACGAGGATGACGGGCCTCTAAAGTTGGAGCAACGGCCACGACTCACTGGAGCAACAAATGAACGGCCGAGATCATTTGGTTCGCCGGTCGATTTGAGGGGCTTGATATCAGATAAGCGCAATTTAGTTAATAATAGTGGAAATGTGAATTCTGATAATATTAATTGTAGTAATTATGTAAAAACTAGAAATTATTCAGTGCAACGTGGAAGGAAGTTTTATGGAAATGAGGGTTCTAAATTTGCTCGTAATTTAGTTTGTAATGTTGTAAAAACTGTGAGTAAGTCAAGTAATGAGATTGGTTTTGGTAAGAAAATGAATATTTCTGGGTTGGATAAAAGGAAATTTAGTAGACACGAGAGTTCTTCGAGTGCAGGTGAACCAGGTTTTGGAACTGATAATAAAGTGAACCCTTTTGCTCGTGATTTAAGAAACACGAAGAAAAATGATAATTCAAGGAAAGTGAGTGAGTTCATAAAGAAAAGTGGATTCTTGAGTAAAAGGAGGTTTAAGAGAAATGAGAGTTCTTCAAGTGATGATGATGATTCTGACTGTGATTCTGAAGTTGTTGACGAGAAAGTGGAAGGTTGGAGAGATGTGAAAAAAATGGGTAGTAGTGCATCTCTAGGAAAATATGATATGAAGATAACGAAGAGAGTGCCGTTAAAGCGTCTTGAGGAGGAAACTGGTTTTTCAGAGCAGGTAGAGTTGATTAGAAAGGAGGTTAGTGCGAGAAAGATGATTGAAATTGTAGCGGAGAAAGAGAAGAGCGAAGAGGAATCAATTCTCAGTGAAAAAAGGTAAGGAGTTGTTTTGGTCTGTGTGCATGCTTATGCCAGTATCTTTGTGAAGTTTCAGTGTGTTGATTGGTGATGAAATTGGTCTTTGTTTTTGCAGATTTGATGAGTGTGGGATATCTCCTTTGACAGTCAGGGCCCTTACAGCTGCTGGCTATGTTCGAATGACCAGGGTACAGGAGGCTACTCTCTCTGTTTTCCTTGAGGGTAGGTCCACTGCCGTAGTAGAAGTACTATCGTATGATTCATCTCCATTGCTTGTGCTAACTACGATTTACTTGATTCACTAGTTGGTATAGGCTTTACACTAGTTGTTGTTAATACCTTCTTGCCTTGATTTAAAGTATTTAAGTGTCTCTCTTGGTCTATGCACTCTTTGATTCACAGGCACTATGGAGTTGAAAGATGTATATGAAATTCATGGACTGTGGGCTGTTTCTTTTTAAAAAAAAAGAAGAAGAAAAGAATGAGGTTGTGGGCCGTTGAAACTTTTCTTTGTCCTTTTGTGTTCACCATAGATTTTTATTTTTTTTAGTCCCCTTCTCTTTCTTTACTTCCTAAAATCTATATGCTCTCTGGCTAACCTTAAAGATATATGGCCGTCTAATCCCCTATGAGGTTGTGGGCAGTTAAATTGCTTATTTTATGTCCTATATATATGTATATATACTTTTTTTTTTTCTCTCTTTGGCTCTTTGTGTTGTTTGTATACTTATGAACTTGCTTATCTAACTTCTTCAATTTAAGCTACTAAACATCATAAACGATGGTTTTTATTCTTACTTGCAGGGAAGGATGCTTTGGTCAAATCTAAAACTGGCACAGGAAAAAGTGCAGCTTTTTTGGTAAACTACAGATCTCTGAATATTCTTTTGACTTAAAGTAGTAGAAATTTATCTTCTTTTGCAATGCTGCCACTAAACACAAACAGCTTCCTGCCATTGAAGCAGTTTTGAGTGCCATAAGTAGCAACACCATTCATAGGGTGCCTCCAATATTTGTGCTCATTCTCTGCCCCACAAGAGAGCTTGCAAGTCAGATAGCTGCAGAAGCTATTGCTATGCTGAAGCATCACAATGGCATTGGCGTACTAACACTAGTTGGTGGTACCAGGTTCAAAGTTGACCAGAAACGCTTGGAAGCAGATCCCTGCCAGGTTTGCCTATGTGTTTTGACTAAAACCTTTTTCTTTTAGGGGGAAAAAATTACTGTCTTGTGTTAATGAATAAGTTGAAGATAATCATTTCTTTTTACTTCATATAAACTTTTGCAGATACTAGTTGCAACACCTGGCAGGTTGCTTGATCATATTGAGAATAAGTCTGGTTTATCTGTGCGTCTGATGGGACTGAAAATGCTTATACTTGATGAAGCAGACCACTTACTAGACCTGGGATTTCGGAAGGATGTGGAAAAGATTGTGGATTGTTTGCCCCGTCAGAGGCAGTCCATGCTTTTTTCTGCAACAGTTCCTAAGGAGGTTATTTTCTCTCTATTTCCATCTAAAATTTTCTCTGAGAATAGAATTCTAAATAAAATTTCTTTTGATTATGCAGGTTCGACGAATATCTCAGCTTGTTTTGAAAAGGGAGCACACATATATTGATGCAGTGGGTCTAAGTTGCGTGGAAACTCCTTCTAAGGTGGGAAGTGCAACATATTCTTCTCCTCTACTTCTATTTAAATGCTGGCTAGAGAATTCCGGTTTTCCTATAACATTTTCAGTTGAATTTGAGATATCTGACTGGATTTAAATCCATGAAAAGTAAATTAAAGTTGGATGCATGATTGTTTCTGAACTAGACATGGGAGACAGCTAGATTTAATGAATGTTCTGGTTTGTGAAATGCAGATTAAGCAATCTTTTCTTGTTGCACCTCATGAATCACATTTTCTAATAGTGCACCATCTGTTGAAGGACCATATCTCAGAAGTACCTGAATACAAGGTGAGATGAATTAGCATCTGGGTATTGGTTTGGTAAAAATTTGAGTAAGGTCTAATTATCTTAACTTGTCCTCAGGTCATTGTTTTCTGTTCAACTGGAATGGTAACATCTCTCCTGTATTTGCTTCTCCGGGAAATGAAAATGAATGTCAGGGATTTACATTCTAGAAAGCCTCAATTATACCGAACTCGTATCTCTGATGAATTCAGGGAAGCAAAACGGTTGATTCTTGTTACATCAGATGTGTCAGCACGTGGAATGAACTACCCTGACGTTACTTTGGTTGTTCAGGTATTGGTAAAGCTTGAGATGATTATTTAATTCTATTCTGCATGCATATTTATCTCTCTTTTCTTTTTGTTCATATTTTGGTAGTTATTCATAAGTTGTAAATTCTTTATGTTATACATGAAATACCCATATTTAGATAGGTTTTCGGGCACTGTCACAATGGATTTCAATATCCATTGACTATTAAAGAAGCGATTTGCATGGCATAACATCAGAAAGACACATTTTGGGTGAAATAGATAAAGTAATACTGTTTCTACTGATGCTTTACTTTCAATGGTTATGGTAAAATCCTGGTAGTTTTTTTTTTAAATGGTTTTGATGTTTTTTTTGTTATAATTCAGTAAGCCTACTTTTTAAATCGTTTACATTGGAATTTTAACAATTATTTTCTCTCTACTTTGGTGGCAGTAGTTATGTTGGCATTTTTCAGGTTAATAAATTCCTCAATGAACTAAAAAGAAAATTCAGACATTTAAGGAGCATTATTAACTGATTTTGGAGAATTTGATGCCCAATCTTCCCACATCTTTTTTTTTTTTTTTTAATTGATTGCACTGATAAGCTACTGCATTTAATTCTGAATTGAACTTGGAAAATCTCTGAATGGCTAGGGGTCAGTTCTCTGTTTCAAGTTGCATATAATTTGACTGTAACTAGTATTTGATTGTGCTACATTATGATCTATTCCTTCAAAACAACGTATAAATTTGACTATTATCACTGATCAGGTGGGTATTCCGTCTGACCGGGAACAATACATACATCGTCTTGGAAGAACAGGACGGGAAGACAAAGAAGGAGAAGGCATATTGTTGCTTGCACCATGGGAAGAATATTTCCTGGATGATATAAAAGATCTGCCCCTTGACAAATTTCCTTCACCAAATTTAGATCCAGACACCAAACTTCAGGTTCTGTTTAACTCATCATTGCATGTTTGGTTCTGTTTAACATAACATACAAAGATACTTACACTCATATGACATTACCTTGATATGTAGACCATCCTCTCATTGAAGTAGTTTTCCACTAACCAACTTCATTTTTAATTATTGGAGAAGTGCGTGCATCACAGGATTTTATCTGTAATTTCGTTAAAAAATTTCTTATTTGTAATGCTTGGAATCTGTTTACCCTGCAGATGGAGGATTTAGTGGCAAAGATTGATGGTAGCGTTAAAGAGGCAGCATATCATGCTTGGCTTGGGTATTATAACTCAATCCGGGAAATTGGCAGGGATAAGACCACTCTTGTCGAGCTAGCCAACAAATTTGCCCAGTCCATCGGTCTACAAAAACCTCCCTCTCTTTTCAGAAAGACAGCTATAAAAATGGGTTTGAAGGATATCCCTGGCATCCGAATCCGAAAGTAGAACAGACTGAGAGCATAATTTTGACCAGTGTTGATAGGATTAAAACATTATGAAAATATAAAGGAAAGAAGGATATGGGTGGGAAGGAGAACATGATTCTGGTTGTAGATCAAGAATGTAAGAAGAAAGCCATTTAGCTAATGAATACTGGTTATTACTCTCATGAGAGCTAACCTTTTATTACTTTTTGGTCACTTCTTGAGAAGTAGATGCCCTAGATTAGTAATCCGTTAGCACGCCAGTTGAGTCTTGTGGGGGCTTTTTTATTATTTGTTTGTTTATAAATGCAATTAGGACCATTATTGTAGAATTTTCAATACTTAGAAGTTCGTTTGGAAGTGATTCGAAGTATTGGGGGTCAACATTGTCATTGGTTCGTTCTCAGTGAGATCAGTAAAAGAGAATATTTCTCAAATTTGCAGTATCCCTAACCCTTACCATCTGGTAATTAACAGCAGTTTGCAGCCATGGCATTCCTTTATAACTTTTTAATATTCACGAATTATTACAAGAACTTTCATTAATAACTATTATAATTCATTTTTTTCAAAAAAAAAAAAAAAAAAGGTCTTCCACCATAACTAGGGTTAAAACAAATTAAAGAAGTACAAAATTTGCTTGAAGTTTAATTCTTTTATGCTAATATATAATAAATTATATTTGATTCCTATAATACAATGTGCTTACGAGCGTTCAAACCAGATTATTTCTGTGGGGATATTTTGTTGTGGAATTAGAAGCAAAGAGTCATTATTTTTATTTTATTTTATATTATTTTCTTAAAAGCATTGATAACATTTTATCGATTATTCATAAATATAAGACTAAAATCAACTGTAATATATAAATAAAACTACTGCTTTAAAGTAGAAGAAAAGACAAACGCAAAATAAACAAAATTTAGAATCTACTCCCATCAACTAGTTAAAATTATTATTTGTTAAGATAACTGAGGAAGAAGAAGAAACCCTCATCCTACACCACCTACTGGGCAACTCCTCTTCTTCGTTTCCCGCCAAATCAACCAGTCAGTCCCTTTCTGACCGTTAATTTTATTTGAAAATCAAAAGAAAGAGAAAATTAAAAAAAATACCCACTCGTATTTCAGAGTATAGACGATATTGCGATGGAGATGGTAATGATGTTCATCATCATCGTGAAGAAAATGAAGAAGAATATGAGAGAATGGGGTGGAAACAAAGTTGTTCACCCAGAGACTGGTTCATGGACACCCATCTTCAAACTACCACTCAACAAGTAAGTTCACTTGCTTTAGATGTTTATCTTATGCACAAGATTTTGGACACTGAAACTAGGTGGTAGTTTATGTGGTTTTTTACCGAATGTGCTGCTGGTTTTAGAACTAACCCATCTTTAATTTTTTTTTTTTTTTGGTTTTTTGTGTATTATTAATTGTTTTATCTCCATTGAAAATCTTCTATTAAAGTTTGTGATCTGGGGGAAGAATAAAAGTTAATGAATTTACGCACACTTATAGACAGACACTTGTTTGCCATGCTTTATCATGTTGATGTAGTCCTTAGATTCCCATAGACACATGTTTGCCTTGGCAGTGGAGTATCTCATAAAAATGAAGTAAGCTATTAACTCACATATCTGGATTCTACAGATTTTATGATACTTCCATTTGAGATAGTTTGATAATATTTTTGGTTTTACAATGCATGAATAAGTAGGAGCATTCGGGGTGGGACGAGATAGGTGATTAATTTAACACCTAAAAGCTGATTTTGAAGTCAGCTGAATATATTCAGCTAAATACTCTCAGTTTAGTTTGTTTGTGGTTCCTAGGTCTCTAGTTTTTGTTTAAGGCCTTGGACTGTAAATGATAATCTATATATGGCAGAAGCTTTTATTTCCTTGATTTTCTCCTTGTCTTGAAGCTGTTAATCAACAAAAGAGAGCGCAAGAACTACCAATATAAGGAAATCACATTAAAATGACTATCATGAATGAAAATCAGTTTATATTTGGCTCATTAATTGCACTTAATATCTCTGAATTTGAAGAAAATTCAACAGTGATTTCTTACTCTGTAATCATCTTCATCAAGTCCAGATGTCCTAGGACCGAGTTAAGGAAACTGTTAATCATCTCTGAAATTAACTTGTATGAAAAACGGTGATAGTAGTAAAGAAATACTTTATTTACTTTATTGTGCAGAAAGCGATATCTGATTATGGAAGAATTAGCTAGGAGACAACATACATTTGTGCCATTAATTGATAACAATCTGCCACATCAATGAAGCATGCAAGCTGATTTACCAGTGTCAGCTAATGGCAGAGGAAGGAGCCATCTATAGACTGCTGATAGTCCACTTTCTTGCATGACTAAAAGAACTTTTGCTAATTCAAGCATCACTATGACGGTCTCATTTTGTAACAGCCCAGTTCTTTTGCTTTTTTACAAATGTCTACATTAGTCTCAGATGCATCTAGATAAATGGACCATTAGTTCTTAAAAACATAAAAGAAGGAAAAGATCACCAAGCACGCTCACAGAAGGTTAGTTCATTTCTTATCTGATGCATATAATTGTTGCTCACTGCTTCCTCCGATTTTCTCATTGAGTTTTGATTTGAGATAAAGTTTTCAGGTTCTTGTATGATGAAAAAGATAGAGTTAATACCTATGGAAAAATTGATCAAAATTATATTATAAAAATTCTTTGAACAAAGGAAGGTGTTTTTTGTTTATTTAGAAACAAAATTCAAGCTTTAAACACCTAAAGAATTAGATGTTTGATAAGGTAGGAAGATCCTCCTCATAAAAAGCTCCAATTCTAGTTTGCTAGAATACTTAGAAAGGATTCCAAGTCTACTCATGTTTCGTGCCAAACCATCTAGAAAAGTTCATTTTCCCTACGAAAGACTTTACGTTGATAAAGATCCCAAGTGAAGGTGGAGATTACTCTAATGCAAACTAGCAAAAACTCCGATAATTCAGTTCTTCAGATTTTCACACAAGTTTTACGTGTCTTCATGAATGGATTTCTTTTTGTTTGTTGTTTCCTTGAAAACTAATTTTAATGAAGTTAATCTGAAATATGTAGCAAAAAATTGAAACTTTTTATCAAAAGGTCTCTTTTAAGATTTGCAAGACACTACATCTCTCTTACAAAATTCTCGTTGATGAAATATTCAACTTTTCTCGAATGTCAACAGAACTTTCTCATGGTTTTCATGTATAGTTAGGTGTCATCTTAAGGTTATATCGACTACCGAATCTTAGAAATGGAATTTCTTTTGCTTGTTCATTCTATTAGGCTTGTCTTGATACGTGGCAGTCATATTATGATAAATAGGAAAACATCTCATAATTGGTTGTTTTCTGAGTTGCTTTTAATGAGTTTCATGTGTTGTTATGAATTAAATTATTTTGTTGGATACGATAATGGACAAGAAAAGAATCTTCACTAAACATTACTCTTAGGATTGGCCATAAAAAGAAAGCACAGGAAATTTAATACTAAAAATTTTCTGACACTTGATTGTCTTATGACTTCTGTAGTATTAAAAAATCCTCACTGGTGACTGATGCATGGCAATGGTATTAAAATAAATAGTCTAAAAACTTTTTCATTTTATATAATTATTGTGCCATCATAAGTCATATAAATAATCAAAGATGTTCTCTTGATGCACGGCAATTTTATGCTTTGTTTTTCTGTTCCTGTGTGGCATTAATCTCCTAACTATTTGAGGTGGGAATGCAAAACTTCTACTTAACCTGAGGAGCAGTGTGAAAAATTTCTATATAAGAATTTGCTATCAATTTTTTGTTTTTGTGGCACAATGATATCATGCTCTTCCTAAATTTTTAATCTTTTCATTTGAAATTGCAAATGTTATATAAGAACATTATTACAATTTGGATCATGCTACTTATACACATCAATCATCCTGCTTTCTATACTGTATAGAATTCTATATAACTCTTGTTCTCTTTACCAAATTCTGTCCTGTCTTGTCTAATGATTGCATGGATGCTAATTTGTTTAATCTCTTTGATTCAATAAAATATTGGTCTAGCTGAAAGATTGTTCAATATCATGGGTGCTTTGCAACTTTTTTATTGTTACTAATTATTATTTACATTTTACAGTAATGTTTGTAGTTATTAAAGTCTAGAATAAGAGTTTGCTAGCAGACCTTGAAAATTTTTAAGTATTCTGGACTATTGTATTTACGTGAAATATCAGCTTTAATGATTTTCATTGGAATTTCTAGCACATTAATTCCAGTTCTACAAGATTATAGTTGGACTTTATCATCATCTTCTTCTTGGGATTTTAATCCATAGCATGAGCTGACACTTTCTTGTTCTTAGTTCTTGTGGTTATAATGTTTCTGTTTATGCATTTTGTAGAAAATATGCTCCCTGGGAGCTCAAATTCTCGAAGTTGGGAAGAGATGGATTATGACATCCTCGTCAAGATATTTCTGTGCCTTAGCCTTACAGATTTGGCCTTTGGTGTTTCTAAAGTTTGCAAATCCTGGCGGTCTGCTTGCCATGACCCACTTCTCTGGAAGACACTTGACCTAAATAGGGTGGAGGCTTCCTCTAATGACATTCTTCCCTCAGAAGATTATGCTTTGCTGAATATCAACTCTGGTTGGTGGAGGCTAATGTGTATCCTGAAGAATGCTTTCAGTCTCGGTCGTAATAATGTGACGCGGTTGATTTTCCATTATTCTATGTTCTTAACCGATGAGCACTTGGTCTATGCAGCTATCAGGTCTGTCTTATGTTTAACTTGCTAAATCTACCAAATGTATATTCAAAATAAGTACATATATTAAGATTATTCAGAGAGTAAAATAGAAAATCATTTAGTTTGGTTGTATCAGGAATTAATGTTTACTCTCATTCCCCTGCAGGTTCCCCAATGTCAAACATCTTGTTTTACCACCTTGTAATCAAATTACAGTGGATGGATTTCGTGCTGCTGTCCAGAGGTGGGAAGGGCTCGAGTCTCTGATAGTTCCTTACATCTATAATCCCTCTAAGATAATGCAGATGGTAGGTGCCCATTGCAAGAACTTTTGTCAACTGAAAGTGATGCTCCCTTTTGACCTTGAGTTTGCAACTTCCTTGTTTATCTATATCCCAGATCTTAAGGTCTTGAGTCTCCGATCTGCAATTATTGACGAACATGCTTTGAGCCTTTTTTTGAAGCTCATGGATGATCTAACGGACATAAATATATCTCATTGCCGGATTGTAGAGTCCTCACAATCTCTAGGTCCTCTGATACCCTGCCAGGATAAATCAATCTTTAAGAAAGTGTCACATCTCAAGGGGTTCTTTGCTTGTCAAGAGAAATCCTGCAGTATCTGTCAGTTTGAGCATACTGATGAAAATATTCTGAAGTGGTATGAATATGATGAAGAACTCTGGAGAGAGGATGAAATAAGTTCTCTTGCTTTTTGAGATGATCATGTAGAAACTGCACCCATGTGCGGGTTCCAAGCTTAATGGAATTCATACTATAAAGAAATGGATAAATAAAATAAGCAAGAGACCTTTTAATAGTTTGATCTTTTTAAGTTCTTTGCATATAATATGAGAATAACGTTAGATGGGACAAGTATGCCACATTATTCACATGTCCATTAGAAAAAATGTTAAAAGAGTACTGTGAGAAACAATATAAGTACATTTATGGTAGGATTTTATTGATGGATTTACAATAATGTGGTTAGGTCTATCCCAT
The DNA here is from genome assembly GCA_026225775.1 of Bursera palmeri. Classification (NCBI taxonomy): domain Eukaryota; kingdom Viridiplantae; phylum Streptophyta; class Magnoliopsida; order Sapindales; family Burseraceae; genus Bursera; species Bursera palmeri. The sequence continues at coordinate 9,125 of JANKKB010029158.1, read as the reverse complement.
CTAATACTTTTTCTCTTCTAATTATTGCTAACTTGCGAAATGTAAATAACCGAACTGTTGATGGAATCCCATGATAGGAGAAATTTAAGCAGGTGTTATTTGTTTCTGGAACATCTATTCTTGCTACACCTCCTAGTGAAGGATCAATTCAGAGTTGGGAAATGTTTACTATGGCTGCATTTTCGTAAAAGAAAATCATTGACCCCGGCCTACCAAAAGAAGAAAAATGAAAAGCTAGTATTGCAACTGTTTACCTACTTAAACAAGCTGAAAATCTGATTGCCTTGGAATAGCTAAGAAACATGTTTTAGCATGAAGAACCGTAAGCATTCTTCTAAACGTTCCTCACATATCTTTTACTTAACCTTTGCTTGAACAATGAGACACAGTTCCAGAAGATGGATATGACTCATGCTTTATTGCATCCATATGATGCCAACACCGAAATCTTACGGCAAAATAATGTTTCTAATGAAGTAAAAGAGCCAAAAGAAGCAGCATCTTGGATTTTAACAAACATTAACAGCAAGCTCTCCTCATATTTAGAGTGGACAAAGATTCAGATCCTCCTGTTTTAGTGCGTTTCCTTTTCATTAAGATCATTGACATGGAAGTCAGACTGCAGTCTGCAAAGTTTACTCAGCAGAGCGGAGCCATGTTTAAGTGCTTTGAATAGTTTGACACTCATTTTTCCCTTTTTCAGAGGGAACATTCTCTGAACATTTATGAACCGTTTCTTGGGAAGTCTTTGCGAACGTTTACTGATATTCTCAAGTTTTCCAGGAAGATAACTTGTGAGCATGGACTACCCACAACCTGATTTCACGACCTATAATGGGATACACATACTTCCACGGTACCAATAGCTTAGTCAAGCCCATCATATCGTTTATCTACTCAACCATAATAATAATTATGTTTCCAACTATTCGCACCATGCAACAGAAGAAATTCTTGCATTCCTAGATGTTGACATTGTAAAGATAATCTTTACAAACTTGAAATGATCAGAATATTGACTCTCAGGCTGCAGTAAAGTCTTTTTCTAACCATATAATATTAATACTTTGAAATGGTCAATTAACTCTTCATTACTACATCTAACAACTTCAATCAAAGGAGTAGAAAGTTATGACATTGGATTTCATACAAACAAGAAAGACTTGTAACTAGCAATGATGTCCTCTAAGAATTGTCAAAGTGGGCGATTGTTGACTGGTCCGGCAGAAAAGGCCAGAGATCACTGGGACATACAAATAATCATCCCAAATTCCTCAACCATCGTTCTCTTTATCTCAATAGGAGACATTCATTCAAGATTGTTTACAAAATGAACCAAACCAAATTCATACTTGTTAAGGAAGAGTCTGCAGAAAACAAAGAAAAAAAAAAGTTAAATGGGACAAAGAGCGGTTAGTAAGTTTATGAAGATTTTCCAGTTCTTCACGTTTCTAAATGAGCATAGTAAAGCATCTTTATGGTGATGTTGATCTTATCATAATCAAATATGGTGTGGTCCACTCTTTTAATACATAATTAATTTCAAGCCCCATTAGGGCCTAATATGAGTCATCAAAGAATGTTACAACTAATCTTTGAGTCATGCCTATGAAGTAGGTTAGATATGGCTATTCCATAAATTAAGCAAACAAAAATAAAGAAACAAAAATGAAGAATGTTGAGCTCTTTATATATAATCCGAGAAAAAAATGTTATCTGAAATGAATTAAGAATTAAATCATTACTGATTATGCTTCCCTTGTGATCAATATATCATTTTAACAGCCTAACAAGCCACATATTGCTGTCAAAACTTTCTAAATAGGTTTGTCTCTAATATAGTTCTGATTAATCTTCCTTGCTTCTATCAATCATCTGTCAAATTGAAAATTTGTCTTCGTTAACTACCATGCTTAAACTCTATGACACTGATATTAAAGATTATCAATCTTGGCCTGCAGGCTGTTCACTTCAGAAATAGTGAGAGAGCAAAATTCCAATGGGTCGGTGCTGGCAGATGAATTCTTTAGAAATCCTGGAAAATGACTCTGTTTGCATGGATCAAACCATTTCAAACATGACACTCAAATTAAATCAATTTTTAAAATGAAATCATTTCGTATCATAAACCTAAATCTACGCACTCACTAAATTTCAACCTTTTCAATCTTTTTCCAGGAAAGCTGTCTCCACTTGAGCAATAACATCCTGTCAGCTGATGTGGCAGACGACCCTTGCATTAAAAACATCTATATCTTCCTGGACCAACACCAATACTATCCTGCACGGTATTGGTTAAATTAAATGGCTCTAATCTTCCGCCACATATAACATTTCATTGCTCCACAACCCATCTCTTCAATTCCCAATATCCAATCAACAAGGTACCTTGTTGGAACGCTATTGAAAGTTAGTACAAGAAGCTTAATGATAAAACGTGTCTACATAGTGCATGTTACTCTTAAACAAGTTTAATATCAATAGCTTAGAAGCAAGAACATGTGATGAAGCAGATCATCAAGGAACAGCAAACATGTGCACCACTTGTCAAACAAAGCGTATTGATGAATGTGCATCAAGTATAAGAGAGATCCACCAATAATTATAACACTAGTAAAATAATCAAACCCAGATGGAAACAAAAGAGATCTGATTAATGAAAAGTCAACGCCCACAGCAGCAATTGGAAAAATGGTCTTTCAAGTTTACACTTCATTGGATACACAAGTACCAATTTACCCTATAGCCCCTCATGTTATATCAAGCTCAGTAGTAACAAAAAGCTTTTCTGTTTCCATATGATCATATTCTTTTAACAATCTTAGCACTTCTTGATCATCAGAGAAGCACAATGCTGTTCAGAAAAACTGTAAAACAGTTAATTGATGCATAAACTGGAGACATGTCAGAGAAATTTCTAGTAAAAGTTGAGGCAATTGGGTTAGGTAGTCATATATGTCCTTGCAAATCGACTAAACACAAGGGTAATACTGATATTACACCAAATTAATTGTGAGCTTTGGCTCTACCTTGACCACAGGTTGCTTGATCCTATATTAATAGACTCCATTCCTGCCTCTATTAATGAACAAACTCGATTCAATAAGCCTCTTCTGTTCTTGTTTTCCCACGATCAAAATCATGAAGATTCTCAACCCCAAATTCTCATTAATAGTCTTCTTGATCATAGTTGCAGCCTGCCAACTCTCAAGTTGCCGTCCCCTTCAAAGAACAGTGACGGAAGAAACCAAGCAACCAGCTTCATCAGAATCCTATACAACGTTTTCATGGCATTTCCCTGCAAAAGCTCCTGAAGCATCCAGCAAAGAAGTGGCTGACCCTATGTATGGAGTTTCTTATCGAACAGTTCCAGGGGGACCGAACCCGCTACATAACTGATCAGTCTTTTTGCCATTATTCAGTTATTAATATTAGTTTTGCAGTTTACAGTACAGTTCTTTTGTTTTTTGGGTTGATTTTTTGAGCTTTTTCTTTGACAAAGATGTACAATAGATATAGATAGCAAAAGCTGCAATTTATTATAGTTTCTGAGAAAATTGTAATTTTGTTTGAAATGAATGGTATTTAGATTATATAGCAAAGCTTGCGTACTTGAGCGAAAAAATGCAGCAAGTTCAGTAATGTAAACTGCCGGAGTTCATCCTTTTCAGGCGAGACTCCAATATGATCATCAAGAGAATATGTTATTAGTTGATGGGCCGCATATTTGTAGTTTTTCATATTACATAATTCTGTATTAACCAATTATGAACAACAGAAGGTCTAAAAGATTCAATGGTCAGAGCTTGGTGAAGAGAAATTAAAGTTTATGCCTACGAAGAATGGATTAAAGTACTAAGATAGAGCATTAATAAATGGTTGAAGCCACCGACGAAAGAGTGTGAATAGTTGTATAGAATTTAATGAATTAATGAAGCACAGGAAAGTCTAACCCACCAGGATCATTTATTAGTTAACTGTATTCTTCTCTCATCACCAGGAAGAACAATATGGCAGCTGATATTGGAGCTATTATTTTATTAGTAATAGTGTGAAAGGTGGGGCAAATTTATGGCTCCTTGTAAGTTTAAAATACCAGTTGACAGTGATGGAAAGACAATATTTTTTGCTGAATATTTTAACGTGGTTAGTGTTTGTTTTCTTCTCGGAGGTCAAACCATACGTTTGGAAGGATTCCAAGATGTAACTTCCGTATGATTAAAAAATAGAAAAGGGAACAAGAAAGCGTTTTCAGCTCTTGGACCTTCAAGGATTTTAAAAACATGAATGAGAATATGGAGGGCTTTTCACATACACAATTGCCATCAGTATGACGTCTGCAGCTTACTAGTAACTACACGCCTTCATGAAGAGAGGAGAGATTGAAGGGTCCCCAGATGAGAAACTTCCCAACCCATAAATCAAGGTGATCTGATGATAATATATTAATAAAGAAAAGGGCGAAATCTTTTCTTATGGTACACACCCTTTTCCTCAATCATTATTACATTGATAGTTTGAATCATATAAGAAAAAAGATATGTTGCTTTTGTTTCAGCATTTTGTAGAACATAAACATCAGTGTGCAAAATTTGATTTGTAAGTTACGGGGTTACATGTACACATTATATTTCTACGCAGTCAGACGCTAAGAACTAAAAGGAAATGGTATAGGATGAAAGCATACTCTTGTTTATGAGGAGGAAAGAGTAGTATGATCTAAACAGTTAATAGTAAGGAAATGCATGCAAACGTTTAAAGTGCGACCTATTCGCAGTGCTTTTTGACTTCTTCAGCAAATAGGGAGCTCAGAGAACGTCATTAAGCTACACAATACTCCAAAATTTCAAAGTAATATACTCTCAGCAGATTGGACATTGGATTATGGAATGCCGTTGTAAGATCAAATGCATATATCAACAGTTGGAATCAGACGCACAAACTCCGCCCAGAAGTTGATGTTGATCCCATGTTAAACAAAAGTAATTCAGTTCCCTTTAACTCACTGTTGAGACCGGTCAAATATATATATATATACACATACATGCATTGGCATACGTACATGGCACTGAAACTACCGTGTTAAAGCTTGGATTAATATGAAGTTTGATTTGAAGCAGAAGTTGTATCAGCAGTAACTTTAAGCCATAAATAAATCTTTAAGGACTCAAATGATTTACCTCAAGCATTCAGCAAAAATCACATCATCTTGTGCTATCCCCAAAGAACATATGAGGAAAGCTTTTCAACTTACATGAAAATTACACGGCTCAGTTAAGTAGTAAAATTCACAATTAATTAGGACAGTTCATTCAATGATGGTACAAAAATACATGAAAATATTATAAATGGAACGTAACTGATCCAATCGGGCAAATCATTCTGCGCCATTAGAACACAACCTATCTACTTAACCCATTTAAGCTCATTTTCAGGACCCAACTGGCAATTGGGAAAGGCATACGCGTCTAGGTCAAAATATGACCATCTCCTCATCAGCAGTCCACTGAAACAGCTTGATTTAGCCTCAAGTTTCAAGAGCTACTAAGATTTTGAAAAAGCTCTGGAAGATGTGCATTGGTCAGCTTGGTCCTCTTACTGATCTCATGCTTCTTCTTCTTTGGCTTGGCCTTATTGGAAATACCCTGCACCTGTGCTGCAGCCCTCCTCTTTGCAGTGTTGGTAGCAGGCTTCATGCCATTCTTCTGAAGATCCTTCTCAATATCAAGCATGTCTCGAGGTAATTCAATCCCTCGGAAAAGCTGTTTAAGATCATCATCCACCTTGATAGGCACCCTGGGGTCATTAGGATAGGCAATGTCTTCTTGAGAATCAAAATTTGACAACAGCCAAATCTGACCCGCAGCTTTTAAAGCCTACAAGAAAGAATTAATTTAGAGCATGAATTTATAGAGATAACACAACTTAATTCAAGAGTGAGTCTTCTGCCCACCTGGCCAGCACTACTAAATATTTTAAGAGAAAATATATGTTGGAATGTGCTTTTATCCCTCTCGCTCATTTTGACAAGTAACTTATGTTTAAAACCTCAATGGAAAACTGGATATTTGGTAACAGCTCTAGATGAACATAATTCATACGTTGTAGTTAGACGGAAACATATTTCAGGAAATAAAAGATCAAGAGGTTCTCTAAAACCAAAACCAGAGAGAAAAAGAAAAGATGTGTTCACAAAACTTTGCACTTCCAAAAAATCTCATCATCTTGGTTGGTATCAGTCACCAATTGTACTTGCTGGTAATACAATAATATTGCTTACAAATTTCATTTCTTAAAAGAAAGCAAAATAAAATGCCTGTCGGAGGCTCTACAACAAGTTAAAAACTTCATCCTTGGGGTTTTCTATGTACATAACTCAATTGCTGCTATATAAATTTGCAAGTGGTAAATTAAAAAGAAAGAAGTGAAAGAGAACTCACACATTCAATATACCTGTAAGTCTTCCATTACCGTTGGGTATGCATCTTTAAGATCAATGACAGCTATTCCTTCTGGAAATTTTCGAACTAAGACAAGTAGTTGATTTTTATCCTTCAAATCATGCTTGGACTATAGAAGAATGTAAAACAGAAATGTCATCTTCTATGGGAGAGGGAGAAAAAAAGTAATCATCTCATTAATTATCATTTGACCAGTGATTCCAACCTACGCCAATCTAGGTTCACAGATTTGGGAGTTACCTTGTAAGCGAAACGCTTCCCATCATAACTCACTTTTGGGTTATTCCTCAGGCTGTCAAAGACAGCTTTGTTGGTATTCACATCAACATAACATGTTTCATTTATTTGCTCTGGTGTAAAGGCTTGTCTTGTCTGCAAACATACACATAACAAATAATAAGATGGTGGTTGTTATAAACTTAGGCATTAACAGATCCTACTTAACAGGTAGAACCCCACAAGAGAAGGCTGGTTATTTTTTTCAAAAATAAAACCCACAATTAGTTCAACACAATAATCATCCCTCCCCCAAAATAGGCTAATCTTAAACTTCCAAAAGTAATTGTATCATATCAGCCCCTCCATCCTCCTCTAACCTCTCAGAGCTTTTTTTTTTTTTTTAAATTGATATCTTCCTCTTTGGTTATAAGTGAAGCAACCACAATAAAGAGTCTCTCAACAACCATATGGACTAGAAAAATAACCAACCATAACCTGTGCGGTGTGACTGGTGTCAATTATATGCTTATCCAATTAACCCTAGCTATTGGAACGAGAACAAATATATCATAACTTTAAGTATTAGCATTATGGACCAAAACGAGAAAATGTTAGATTAGAACCTCCAAGAGCAGGTCTATAACACGCTTGATCTGAGCTCCAACAGGGGCTTTTCGAATGCTATTAATATGTTGAAGTCTCTCGGTATCATTTGAAAATTTGACAGCAGGAGCAGGAGGCCTAGATGGAGCTAAAGGTGTGGACTTTGAAGTTGTGTTCTTTGAAGATCCTGCTTTGGCTGCAATGGTGCTAAGGGTTGTCTGGCATTTCTCTTGCTGCTTCTTGAATCTATCTAATTTGTCTTGCAATGCCATCTGTAACATAAAATTGTTCAATGACAGCTCAGTGACTTCAGAAGGTAAGAAACTTACGCCTGTACTTGTAAAATCCAAGAAGAATATGAGGAGATCAGAGAACAGAGAAATCTTTTTTCTTAAAAAGTAAAAAGGCAATAAGGGTATCATTAAAAATGTGATTGCTACCGCATTGAAGTCAATTATATTCCCGATCCACGTACCACGTATTTGAAAATCATATTTGAAACTACGATGATAAAACCATATACAATCAATTTGTCCAATAAGAACCTATACCATTGACAACAAACATAAAAATGAATCTTCTTCACACAGAAAGGCAGGATTACTGCAGAGAAGATTCATATTGCAGAGATACTCACCACTTAGTCAAGTAAGATTTGAAGAGTAATTAGGAATCCCTAATCAAGATCAGTAAATGATTATTTTCCTTGATTTTGGGGTTCAACATATCGAATTTGCCTATCCTGATGACAAGGCAAACACGTACTGATAAGTTGATTTATTTCGAATTCTTAATAGATTGAATTCGTATTCCCTTTCATCCTTTTCTAGGTTAAACTAGAATTCCAAAGTATCTATTTCATAAGAAATCAATACTGCAATCACCAAAAACACCGTAGAAAAACGCAAAATTTCCATTTCATTACCGTGGAAACACAAGAATCATATAAGTTACACGATTTTCACGCGGCAAACAAACACAATCCACCAATGATCAGTAATATCAAAACTAAAACGAACCTCCTCAGCTGTGCAAGGTTTGAGAGAAATCAAAATTAAATACCGGAGCTTCAGAGATTCAGCTAGGGTTTTCGAGAGATGAGAGGTTCAGCTGCGGTTTCAGAGTGATCGAGGGACACGATTGGAATCGAATTAGAGTCTCGAGCGAGCGATGAAAAGAGAAGCATGGCACGCGTATATATATATATATATATATATATATGCACATAAAATCTGTATCTTGTTTTTGAGCCAATGAAATGACCGCCAAGAGCCCAAACTCTGAGCAGAGAATCAGGACTCGAATTTAAAAACCTAATTGGGCCTCCAACTGATGCTTGGTGAAGCCCAATCAATTGGTGACCAACCATAAATGCATGCGGGGGGTCTAGTTAGAAATAGTAAGGTCTATATTAGAAAAAATGTGTACTATTATGTGTTAATAAATGTATATTTTACGAAACAAATAAATAAATAAATAAAATAAGAAAAATAATCCAAAATTATTAACACGTGGCGATGATGTCCTATTACTGAGTACTACTGATCAAAGCTCATTAGCAAGCACATCTTTCACAGTTTCAGTTTGGGTAGCGGAGACTTTTAGATCGCTGGAGAGACAACTCTGATTCGATTCCGACAATTTCCATACCGGAGACGGTGGATTCCCGCCAGAGTGATGGCCAAAAATTGGGAACAGCTTCCCCCTGGCTGGACCGTGCAGTTCAAAGCTCAGAAGACCGGTCGCAAAATTAAGGTAAAGTCAACTCGAATTTGAAGCTAATTGGTTAAGTAAAATTGTCTAAATTAGATCCGTTTTAGTTATTACATGATTGGTTTGACC
>JANKKB010029157.1:4165-20282 GCA_026225775.1 Bursera palmeri | reverse complement strand
AGAAAAAGGGTAAACGTCCCATATAAGTGAAAAAATGAAAAAAGGTAGGGTTGGTCAATGATAATTACTCCATTATAAATTTTAAAAAGTGTAGAGTGTGCATTGAACCGTGAAAAGTTGAAAGGATTGCGAAGTAAATCTTATCTCGAGCTTCTTTTTATTGATATTTATACAGTGAACATGTCGACTTATATCTTAATCTATAGATACATGACCAATTTAGTGATTGTTAACCAATGTTAAATAGAGAACTACTGATCAACCGGGAGATGAACTGCAAATTAAACTTTTTCTTATTGTTAATGTTCTCTATCCTTACCGCAGAGATTAGATTGCGGAAGCTCTTGATTGTGTCGATGTGTCAAGGAAACTTGGCATGATACCAATATGATGCTCAGACTTGGTGTTGACTGAGTTGTGGGGCTTCGCTAGATTGGGTCATCAGTTCAAGTCAAGTCCATGGGCTTGAATGATGGATCATCTCTTGCCTTGTTGAAAGGACCTTTATGTAATAGGTTTTGGTGGCCAATTAGGCTTCATGGATAGATTTTTTCAATCCAACAATGTTAATAGTGAGTTAATCTCGACCTCTCTTTTAGTTAGAATATTTCTAAATCTCAACATAAAATTATAACAATTTTATAAAATCTTATTTATAAGAAATATTTTTTAGGGTAAAGCCTAAACCAAAAAGTTGGCCATACTTGTACAACAGGCTCTCAAGTTCCCCTTCGTTCTTGTACCTTCTAGGACAAAAACCAAATTTACGTTTGAAGATAGAGATAGCTAAGTTGGGTCTTTCTTCTCCTTATCAATAGCCAACCAACGCTCCACCTACAATTGTTAAGACGTTAGCGAAGATTCATGGAGTAGTGTGGAACTTTGTTTCACTTAATAAGCCAAAAACAGAGTATAGTAAATTTTGTCCCTATTTTCATTAGTCAAATAATCATATCTTTTACTAGAAATCTACAAGAAATTGACCGTTGCAAGATGCATGCAACAAGAGAGATTAAGACAAAATTTCCCTTGAGGAGCAAACTTTTGAAAGAGCTCTGGCAGATATAAGTGAAATTTGACAAAAAGACTTGAGAAAGAGTTAACATTATTTCTGTCTAAGAAGTAAGAAGAGAGGTTTTGGAGCAAAGTAAATTTTCCCACTTGCATGTGGGAGATGCATCTACTTAAAATTTAGAGCATGTAGGGATGGCTACACTGCAAAAGCTTCATGATATGCCACTAGTTTTAGGATGGCGCTGGCTTTGTGTGCTTATTAGTTGTTAGTTGTTAGTTGTTACGTGACTTTTTGAGTAAATGATTGCAAACTTTAGATAGGGAAGGAGACCCTGAAAGAACTAATCCTCGATCAAAGCAAACCCCATTGCAATCCAGTTTAATTTTGACCATATATACCATACATAGCAGCAGGTAAGCTAATGTCTCCAGAGCTTGTTGCTCAACATAGGTTTATATATAATTCATCATACTGTGATGATCAGCTCTCTAATATTCTAATCGTCAACAATATATAACTTTTTTATCTCCAACATATCTACTTTTATTATTTTAATTGATTAAATTCAAGAACTCTGAATGTGGGATTTTTTCATTAATAGACCCTTTATTACTTTAACCATCATCTTACCATCTCTTCTAGTCTACATTTACTTTTTATTTTCTTGGAAGTCATTTGATTAATACTATAAATTTTCCATCATTTTCGAAGGTTAAGTGTTTGCTTGTACTTACTATAATAATTTCAATGGGACTCAATGTTATGAACATTAGACTCAATTTATTAACCATTTAGGTTATTAATTAAAATTATTCAACACCGATACATGGTCAATTCAATATCATGTAATAGATGAATTGGGATTAAAAATAATTACACTTTAATTTTTCTTTCGCAATCATTCAATTGCAATAAATCAAAGTTTGACTTTGTAAAGTTTTCATCAAATGGGGTATAGGTTATTTAGTCCTCTTCGTTTATGAATTGGAAAAACAAGTTGAATAAAGCACATAAAAGAACTGAGTAGAAGGCTCGTGGTTAAAAGTTGAACTTTCATGCACTTCCCTTTCCCCCCATAAATTCCAACTTTAGAATATATTCTAACGGGTCTCCAATTCCATTGCCATTTGAAGAATCCAAAGTACTCCCAGCTCTCACAACGCACCAAAACTTGATTAAATAAATAATATCACGTTTGGCTCCTAGGAAAATAAAGTTCATGTAAGAAATGATTCCTTATATTTATTATTAAGACCAAATAAAAATGATTCAATTATGACAACAAAACCTATCCGTTAGTACAACATTATTTGTTGTTGCTACTTTTTTTGGACAAGGATTGGGAATTTGTTATCGGCTGAGTGATGTACACCGCACACAATGGAATAGCGAAATACAATAAAAACAACAAATAGAAATGTGAATAAACACTAAACAATGGTTAGAAAAAGACATCAATAAATTACTATGTTAGGAAAAATAAAATCAACCTCCATTTCTTACACTTCTTCTTCTTCTACTTCCCAAAATACAATACAGTTAGAAACCCTAAAGGGGATTTTGCCTAAAACGAACCCGAAACAATGAGAGCAAAAATCATCACAAGATAATTTGGTCAAGTGACATTCTTCCGATCCTAAAATTAAGAATTATTATTACAACAAAATCTACTACTAAGCATAAACAGAGCCATACGAGAGAGCCATTAATAGCACAGCAGCTTGCTCTTCCTCTCCTAGCTTCTTTCTCTGCTTCTCCACGGTTGATCTTTGCATCAAGACTTCTCTTCCCAAAGCGTATAATCTCTGTTTCAAACCGTCCCCTAGCTTGTTATTACTAGAGTTTTGAGTGTTGCCTTTTCTGGGTTTTTTCTCTTCTTTCGTTATGCCCAAAACGGCTCTTCTCTTCTTTCTGCTTCTGATCCCACATGCGTTACAAAGCGACTGCAAAATCAGAACCAAAATCAAAATAAAAAAATCGCCCTTTACGTTAACATCAGATCAATTCTTGATTACACTGAACAAAACTTTACCTTGGGCCCAGCTGGACCGCCTCTCCAGAGCGGGGTCTTGGAGGTTCCACAATCTGCGCATGTCTTCTTGTTCTCGTTCATTTGATTTTCTTCACCGAGATTATCCTTTCTAAGACTAATTCTATCATCAGACTCTGATCCCTGCATTCAAACGCAAAGCATAGCTGATCAGCGGAGATTCGAATGGTTTGGAATCAAAATCAGAACTTGAATCATGGAAAATAGAGATAATCACTCACTTTCTCGATTGGATCCAGCATTTTTTACCAGCTTTTTAAAAGATCTAACGCGAACCCAGATGAGAAAACTCGAAAACGCAAGTTGGTTGAACCAAATCTCGACTCAGTGGAGCTACAATGAAGTAAGGTGACAGACAGACACCTAAAACCCAAATGATTATGAAAGGAAACCCTAATGATTAGCAGAGAAGCAAAGAAAAGGAAGGAATGAAAAGAGAAATCTAAGCTAATGATTTGAAGTTAGCCTAAGAGAAGAGAAATGTAGACAGTGAAGCGTGAGAGTGAAATAGAGAGAGAAACGAAAGAATCAAACCGACACACGCAGAGACCAGACCGCACGAAGGCAGATCTAAAATACGCTGGATTATATACGAGACGCGAAACCCTAGCTTTGAGTTAGTGAAAGTACGGAAATATCCCTCAAAGCTTTAAAAAGTTTTTAATCCAGGACCAGCACGCAGCACTCGCCCGCCTTTGGCCAAAAACGCGCAGCAATGCCACCCCGCCAAAACCCGAAACTAATTAACAAACCCTCCCTTTTGCGTCAAATTGTACCAAAAAAAAGTGGCGCCATTTCGATTTTATATATTTGTTTTATGTATGGATATGATATGAATGTGAACTCATGATTTGGGAGTTATCAAGTGCTTTTTGTGTTGATTAAACGGTGCACGTACACGTATGACTATGATGTGTTAAATATGGATCGTCTGATAAGTCAACTACTACTGAGGTTGGGCCTACCCCTTTTGGTCTTTGGAACTTTAAAATTATGTCTCCCTTCCTCCCTTCCCTCGTCGCTTGTCAAATTGGTCTCATAAAACTTATTACGAAATGAATGTCTGTCTCGTTTCACTTTTACTTTAGTGACTCATTTGCAGAATAAGAAGATGGTGTTTGAAGATCAATCCCACTGTTACTGTGATGGGGTTAGAATTCAACATGGTTTTCACCTTTAAGTTAATTTCAGTTCAAGTTCATATCATGGCATACAAAATGCATACATATCAACATTATTTATTACCATACGCAATCACTGTGCTAACCAAAGTCAATTATCGGTTAGGAAATAAAAATAAATGATTGAAACTGTATGATCTCAATCAACCTGTTCTCTTGCACATATACTTTGCAAATATATTAGTTTTACAAGGCTAATAAAATGCGTTTAGTGAAGACAAAATAACAAATAAAAGTCAAATCGAGAAATCTTTAAAATGATGAGTGGCATTGGATCAGCCAAGTAGATGAATTAAGGCCACACCTGAAGGCTAAAGGGATGAGGATTATGATCCTAATAAGCTTTGGTGGAGGAGGATTTGTGAACTGTTATTATAACTTAGAACCAAGAAAAGATGATAACGAGTAAGAGATAGAACAGTACTAAAAAGATTAGAAATGCCCCCACATATTTCTCTAATGTGACGGTGAAACGACCATTTGGATTGCGCACTTCTCAACTCTAGGGCATTCGAGAACATCTTTGTAATTTGAGTCATAATTAATTCATTATCTTTTTCAAAAATTTTTCATCCTAATACGTATATTTTACTGTTACTGATTAAGTACGGTCCGCCGATACCTTTGCTCCTCCAGTCCAGCTCTCTCCCTCTCCGTAGTAATAGTACATTTTTTATTGTATAGTGGTTTGTTTTGTCCATACCCATATTGGCCTATTATTTGAAAAAGTAAAATAGAGTTGGGTTTTAACATTCACAAAAATTCAAAGTTTGACCAAATTTAAAACTAAGGTTGAGTAGGGGCAGGCATGTAAATCACATACGATGTTTCAGGAGGATATAGATTCATGGACCACCCTCTAGTATATCATATTGATTCATTCATCCCTCTTGATCATAAAATAACATAAAAACCCCCCATTTTTTTTACATCCGTTAGAGACGTAGTACTAATTCCGGAATCTTTTGTGCAAAGACTAATTTATCCTTGTTTTTTCTTGTTGGATAGACCTCGTCCTCCATTGCTCTACACGGTGTTGTATCTTCAAGACTTGAACGTGGACCATCAATGATTCCTTTGCTTCAAGTTCTCCAAGAACAATAATTTGTTTCAAATGTTTTTCTTCAATTTCTAGGTTTGGAATGTGAAAATGAGTATGGGTTTGCTTTTTGCTTTCTAGGTTTCATTATTTACGTAAGTTTTGTTTTTCTCCAAGTCTGACATAAGTTAATTTTGAATTTGAGATTTTTTACTTTTGGATAGAGAGAGAGGGAGTTGCAATGCAAATGGCGATGGGCTTTTCAAGAGAGAGCTGCTAACGCGATGGTTTGGAGAGAGAGAGAGAGAGAGAATTGCAATCGGGATGGTTTGAAATCAGAGAAAGAGTTGCGATCAAGATAATTTGAAGGGAGTTACGAAGAATGAAAGTTTATATAATTTTTGTTATGGAATTGAATTGTTTTGTAATTTTCTCATCTTGATTGGCAAGAGACTCGGACTCGAGATCTTGTGATTTGAAGAGTGAGCAAACTTCTGAGGCGTCTTCAAGCACTTCTCTGAGCCTGTGTTCCTCGAGTTTACGAAGAGTTGATAAGTTATTCTTTATATCAACTGAGGAATCAGACCAATTCTTTTTCTTGCTGCTCTTCTTGTACAAGATTAAAGCAGACGGTGACACATGAGAGAACACAGAACCCAGATCCCAAAATTTACAAACAAAAATAATGTTTTAATAATGTATTATAATCATATCACATTCCAAAATACAATATTGCCCTCACGTCGTTTTATATTCCCTAGCAGCAGAAAAAAAAAAAAACTAAAGGGATTTTTATGCTACTTCATGATGAGGGGGCCAGTTGGGTTCGAGTATACTATAGGGGTGTCCATAGATTTATCCCTTCTCAGGAGCTATAAACCCTATATGTTTGTGAAAACCGATGCAGTAGTTTATTTCAGAATTTAAACGAATATTAGCTGTTCCTGCTCTACAACTCTCATAATTTAATCATCTCCCGTCCTTTCATGTTAGCCATAAACAGTTACCACACCTACTTAGATCCATCTATAGAGGCCCTTGAGCATTAAGTAGGCAAAGCAAAGCCATCCAATATATACCACAAAGTAATTTAGAAATAAAAAATTATATGTAATACTTCTTCTCCGTTCCATGTGTGATGCGGCTGTCTGTTGGTTGACTGATGTTTATGCAGTCAACGTTTGCGGTGTTAACAACATCACTTGGATTTCTACCAAACTCACCCAACGCCACCAGTCAGCACAATTTAAATTAAATAATACTATATGAAGTAAAAGTAACCACAAAACCATCTCCAAATATATATACATCAATACGAAATTTAAACACATTCATTCTACAATTTCAATCCCATGCTTCAACTCAAATCATCCTATCCGGAAATTTAAGAAAAAAAAAATCCTTATATTTTAAACAAAAATTAATGTTAACACCCTTACAATATTAGATATATAAAAATTAAACTTTAATTTCAGAAACCTGTAAGTTTAAGGTTAGTTAGTTCGAACCTCGAAAGTGTTCAACTAAGCTTATCTGATTAAATAAAAACTATAATTTGAACTTGCTATTAAACTAATATTTGACCAATAAAAGTCCAGAATACAATATACACCCTATGCCGTACTAAAGAAAGCTTATTTTGAGGATTGCATACCCTTAATGGGCAGCACCAACAGCAAATTCCTAGTTCCAATTGGACGCGATATACAACGAAGCCATTCCGACATAATATTGATTGTGCGATGATATCATATCATATGCCATACAAGTAATCCACACTATTGTCATTTCACGTAATATCATAAATCCTCATAATATGGTATAGTAAATTAGTACTGAATGTAAACGTAATAGTATAAATACTAAACATACCCATAACCTCCAAATGAGAAATAGATCATTTGACGTGAAGTGGATAAATAGTCAGTCAGTGCAAAGCACCACAAACACGTCCATTTTCTTAAACTAATGGCAATTTCTTACATAACTATAACCAGAAGAAAATGATTGTTAACAGAACACGAGAGAACACACTTAAGGAAATACTGCCGGTTCATTGCAATACGCCAAACTAAAGTGGTTTTTGGTCACTATATATATCTATATATCTTCACCCATCATAAAGAACCAAATACATAAAAATAGAGACTACTATTACAAGACTCCAATGAAATTGAAAACTCAACACTGCCCCAACTAGCATAACCACTTCAAGCGGCCCCTGCCCATCGACAAATCTGACACTTTTCCTGGCATTTCCTCATACCATTCCAAGGCTAAACACACGGACGTCATCGTGTTGTAGTTAAACCCACTGACCTCACTTTATTTTACAATGTAGTATAGACTGACCTCCGTTGGCAACTCTTCAACCACAAAGGACACTGGACCAACCTGTAACAAGACACGTAGAGGTGCCCTGACCTGACCCAACTTGAACCCGACAGATACCTCGTCAATCCCAGCATGAACTTTTACTCCGCTCAATGATCCCTGACATTTGTAAACCAGATCAGCAAAACCTAACCTCTTTACTGCACACATCCCGTTTGAAGGAATATTAACAAGACCGGAATTCCTTCTCGAAACTAAAAATTCATAATATAACTAGCTTACCTCCTGAATGTGAGTTAATGGCCATATGCATGTTCAGCTGAAGTTGAATCCACCAGACGGCACCGGAAACTCATTCCCTCCAAATTGGAAACCTTTCTGGGAAGCATCACCTGGAGGTAACGTCTCATCCTCCTCTTCCAACCAGAAAGTTTCAAGAATCTTTACTGCCTTCTCATAGATCTCATTGTTGTCATGACTTTGTAGGTTTTCAATCTTTTCTAACCCCTCAGCCTCATCAACCAACTGGGCATAATAATTAACATCTCCAGTGTTACCCATGTTCTTCTCAGCTTCCCCAACTTTCAGAATGTTCTCTAACCCTTCCAGACAAACAGTAACAATTCTTGGATCAGGGCATACAAAGAGATCACATAATGGTTTTATACACCCCTGAGCCACAAGGTACCTACCATCCATATAAACAAGATTTACCACCAATGGTATATCAAAAAAACAGGACACAAGGGAAAAGAAGTTGAAGCATGCAAAATAACATACTTGATTTGCTCATGAGTACCACCAGAGGTGGCATTTGAAATTGCCCATGCAGCCTCTTTCTTTATTTCAAACTCGGCATGTTGAAGCAGATTAACAAGGGGACCAATTAAACCAGCATCAATTACAGCCTGTTTCATTTTAAGATTTCCACCCAAGTATAAGTCACTTTTCTACTCATAGCAACAAGTATTCAATTATCATCAGTTACAAAGCCTATTTATTTTTGCACACCCAAAAAAAAAAAAGATAAAAAATATAAAAAAGTAGCATATCTAATATAATTCCTTTAGCATTAAACCTACAATACCTGAGTCTGCATGATCAACCACATGATAGAATTCCTTAATAAATTATTCTATTATAATACACTCTCTAAAGCCCTTCTCCACAAGAAAATAAAAATCAAACCGGGCAAAAGAACAACCACCCATACCGACCTTAGGTCATTCTATTACCAAAGATTCATTCCTAGCATACTTGAAACTTGTATTTTCAAAAGGTTCAACAACTCACAGACTTCGGGTTATTTCATCCAAAAACAACTTAAGTTGAGAATACTGTCCAGTTGATTGACTCAATATATAACTTCTATCAAGAAACTCACCACATATTCAGAATTTAAATCACAATTTAAATGTGAGGGAGATCAACAGAATCAGCAAAATCACAATTTAAATACACCTATTGAATCACCTGAATTTGTTCTTTGTTTCCAGCTGTAATGTTTGAGATGGTCCAGCAAGCTTCCTTCTTGATGCTCTTTTTATGATTATGGCTCAACAAGTTCAAAAGGCAGGGCAGTGCACCATGGTTAATTATACACTGAAGCAAGGAAAACCGTCAAAATCACAAAGAAGAATATAGATAATTGTAAATGAAAAATTGATGCCATCACAACAAGGATAGTAATTAAAAAATAATATTAATAAAAGAATGCAATAACAAGCATCTGGGTGAGAAAGAGTGTAAAAGACCTTAAGAAAGTTATTCTAATTTATAACTGCTCTACTCCACGTCGTATTGCATATTCTCTCGAATAATACTTATTTTCATTCATTTTAAGGCAAATTAATAATGTTTTGATTATCTGTCCACTGCTTTGGATCCATGCCAGCAGGGTACTGTGTCATGTTTATACTAAAATTATGAAGATACCCAGAGGTCGCAGAACATGTCAATCCATCATAAGGCTTCATGCTTTTCCTAATCTGTCATACCTGTGTCTGCATGTCGTCTCCTGTGACAATATTTCCAACCGTGCGCAGAGCAGGAATGAGAACTGAAGGAGATGGATGACTGTAACATTTGCTTCGAGTAATCAAGTTCAAAATTATGTGCATAAATTCAAAAAGGAACAGAAACAATCAAAAATAGACGACAGAAATTTCACACTTACAGAAGGAGCTCAACAAGTCGTGGGCAAACACCTGCCTCGATCACAGCTTGAATTTTGTCATTTGTACCATCAGAAAGATAGGAGAGTGCCCAGCAGGCATCAGTCAAGACTTCTTCATCATTTGAATGAACAAGCTGGGCAAGAGCTGGAAGAGCTGGCCTCACCTGCTCATCAAATGTCAAAAATTATAACAGCTGTCCAGAAAATTTAAATGAATCCAAAACATTGCACAGTAGAGAAAAAAAACCTGATCAAATGGTGGTTGTGGCTTTCCCCTGCAGAAGTTCGACAATGTCCACGTGGCATTTCTCAGCATTGACAGCTTTGCATGCTCATTCAATTGTGCCAGCAATGGAGTCAAAGCTCCTTGACTGAGAACAAGATCGCGACACCTAGGTGAGTCACCGGCAACGTTTCCCAAAGCCCAAACAGCCTACAGATAAACGAAGAACGACATCACGACAAAACCTCTACTTCCATTCTCTGATTGCACATTAGCTCCCAAACTATGACAATTTCACAAACTGAATAGATAAAACTCCAAAAATACCTGCTCACGAACATCATCGCTTGGAGAAGCAAGTAGCTTCACAAAGATTGGGACAGCACCGTGGTCGATCACCACCTTGGTATTTTCCGAGGTTCCAGATGCAATATTAGTAAGAGCCCAAGCAGCCTCAAACTGGAAGAACCGAAACAAACAATCATCTAAGCACTAGGCAAATCCTAATAAACCAGACTAAACTGCATTATTAAAACAAACTCAAACTCAGACCTGAAGTTGAGGGAAATCCTCCCTCACAAGAAACTCCACAAAGCGCGGAACGACCCCAGATTGTATCACTTCTTCGATGGGAGGACTCCTCTCTATTTAAAATAATAATAAAAATTAGAAAAAAATTATCATTACATATAAATTAATAAAAAGCAAAGAGACAAAAGACAAAGCTCTACCAATGGAAAGCAGTTTGCGAAATTGAGTAGTTGCTTCGAGCTGCAAATTGTTGTCATTTGACCAGACACCAGCAACCATCGATGGAAGACTTTCCAACTATAATCCATCGGCAAATACGAATTTTCACAATTCAGTCCAAAACCCTAGCCTACTCGAACAAAAAAGAAATGAGAACTAGTAGATACCTTGTTTTGAAGGTTGAGATTGGGGAGAGAGGGAGTGGGGGGCTGGAGTCCTTCACGGCGCTTCTTAAGCAAGCTTTCTTCGCGCTTGCTCTTCCGGATCTCCACCATGTTGTCCTCTCTCCTTCGTCGACCTTCATCGGCATCCACCGCAACCTTGTAGCGGTTCCGGCGAACCTCCGTTCTGGCGCTAGGTCGAAGCGACATCGTTCTGTTTAACTTTCAAAATTATCAAAAACCCTAACAGATTATTTAACGTAGCTAGCTAGGGATTTCGAGTGAAAGTGTAGGCACACAGAGAGGGAAAAATTACAAAGTTATCAAGGTCATGATTGCGAATTCAATTGTTGGAGAAAGTGCCTTTCTAGAAAGAAAAATTATCGATTGACCCCAAAATATAGTTTATATCAAAATACACCCTATAATTTGGGAAATATCACTTATTGTCTTGCTGTTGAGGATCGTTCAAAATGTTGCCCTACAATTTATGATCCTTACAAGAAAAAGACATTATTTCAGCAGAACATAAATTTTACTATGTATCATATCTAGACTCTCTCTCTAGTACTAGACCGTATTAGTTCAATTTCACATGCTTCTATATATGGCTTTTTTTTTTAATTTCATAATAATTATATAAATAAATAAATAAATTTCATAGTATTTTTGAATAATATTGTTGATATAGCATATTTAAAGGATTAACATATATCCCCAAATCGGGGGTATTGATGCATAAATCCAGTTTTGATGAGCTATGACAGAATTATGTAAATCTGCTTGATTTTCAATCGAAATATATAAATTAAAGCCTTATGAGGAATTTTTTTTTCAAACTTTAATGAAATGACAACTAAATCGAGGTGTTAGCACATTCGGGAAATATTTTTATTTTTATTCCCAATATTATTTATATAATGAATATATGTTGGCATATATGGTAGAGTGAACCTCGAAGCCTCCTACCAGTGTATACTTTACAGAGTGTCCAGTGTCCATTTGTATTTGGGCCGCAGCACTTAAGCCCAAATTCTGGATCTTTCTAGGGGAATACTGATCCCTAACCTTTTACAAACCTCCTCTTAACCTTCACGGTTTCACATCTTAAAATCTAAATTCTAAATAAATAATTAAAAAAAAAAAACTAATTTCTCTTTAAAAGTATAAGAAAATTCTATGTACAGAACAGTTTGATTAATTGTTATGTACATGAATAAAATGGAGCCCTAACTTGTGCTTTCAGCTTAGCTAGAGGCACCAATATATCCTTTGCTGCAGCATTACACTAAATTTGAGAGCTTGGTAAAAGCTGATGAAAACGCCAATGAGGGGTGCTGCTCAAGCTGATTTTCTCTGCGTATTGGGTTCTCTCTGGGAATCGTTGTGATGGCCTGGGGTGACCTTGGTGGAGATACATAAAGAACAGAGGCCTCTAGTACCTCTCGCCGCACATTTTCCTGATCTTGGGACACTTTCTGTGCACGAAGTGCTGTCAAGTATAGACCAGCAGCAAGGAAGACAGTCATCAATGCAAACACTCCAGCAGCTGAGAACAACCCTTCTTTGATGATGAGACAACTTGGTCTTGGTCTAGACCAGTTCTTTAGATGGCCTGATTCCACGCTTAGCCCTATTAACAGCAGAATCTCTCCAACAGCAAAACAAATCCTGGGAGAAACCAAAGATATTTTCAGGAATTTTAGTATGTTTTCTAGCAATGTTTTAAGAGTAACGCACACTAATGCATGACTTGCTTAATGGCTCTCTGGTAAAGCTATGCTTGCTTCAAAGCTTTGGCTTTCTTTCTTTTTAGGGTAATGTGGGAAAGCAAAGAATCCCACACTTGAAATAATACGTGTTTGCTCACACAGCAAGAAAACAGCTCTTACAATGCTATTCACTAACTGATGAAATTGCAAATGACTGATCATAATTTTAGTTCCAAAGTCGGAAGCAAATATAATTATTAATGAAATTGCCAAGACTTAAAATTATAGACATACCAAGTTGCAACGAAGAAAAAACCCGCTTGCCATGTCAAACTCTTGATAGGAGCAAACTCAGGATCCCAAGAAACGATTGCCAGAGGTGGGGATTTGCTAATTGCAATCAACATGTATGTGTGTTCCACCACCATGGCAACTGCTAATCCAACGAAAGCTGTAGCAGCACAAAGAAGTGGCGTTTTGCCGCTACTACTGTATACACATTCATATTCTCCTGCTTTCCCTTCACTAATAGTACTCTCCCATTTCATCTGCCAAATGAAATTTGTAAATTAAATTATAAATGGTTTGTTCATGTCAGAATGATATGCAACATATAAATATCTTATTGAAAGAGTACCTGGGAACGAGTGGCTTCTGCGATGAGGCAGAGAATGAAGCAACACAAGCCAGAGAGAATGGTCAATACTATGAGAATAACACCCGCTTTGCTACCCAATTCTGTGCTAGGTGGACTCGGAGCAAGATCAGCATGTGTAATTGCCCTTCTTTTTGGCATTTTTGGAGTCCAAAAGAGAGATACAATTTCATTCAGGCTCTCAAGAAGAGGACAATGAGGGCGTCAAGCTTTTCAGTATTATAGAAGAGAGGGAAAGAATTGCAGAATTGCTTGGAACAAAGGTTGCTTAAAGGCCAAAGATTCCCAGGTTCTGGGCTTTACTCTTAAGTATTCACATGAGCACGATTGTTGGTCCTGAAATTGCTTAAAGCTATTCTGCTAATTACGATAAAGGCGCAGAGACCAGAGATTAATCGCTCATGTTAAGCGGTTAAGCACCGGAACATTTTAGAAATCTTTTTCCCTCATTTGGCTAGAGAATACTTTTTTTTTTTTCAATTTAATTAAGTCATCTCTGGGAGAAATAAAATATGTTGAGATCACATGATCAGTGTGATTAACTCAGAAATAATTACCAACCACTCGAGGTCTTGTATGATTAATTCACTGTTAAATGATTCCCATTTAATGCTTGGCCCTGAAATCAGATTCTCATTGGAGGAGTCTACACAAGTGCTTGGTCTAGTCAAAGTGTTTTGGGCTTATTCGAAGACTTTATGCCCCTAAATTAACTCTATGTGGTCTCTGCTCTCCCACGTACTGTCTGCCCAATT
The DNA here is from genome assembly GCA_026225775.1 of Bursera palmeri. Classification (NCBI taxonomy): domain Eukaryota; kingdom Viridiplantae; phylum Streptophyta; class Magnoliopsida; order Sapindales; family Burseraceae; genus Bursera; species Bursera palmeri. The sequence continues at coordinate 6,231 of JANKKB010029157.1, read as the reverse complement.
AACCCCACACATACATGTTTTATTTTAAAAAACGTTTTCTGTTTGTTAATTGAAAATGTTTTTAACAATACTAAAAACATCCGAAATGAGATGGACGGTTGTTATTCATTAAAAAAAAAATGGCATCTTTTGCCTCCAAATACTGACACTGCAAGGCGTCAAAGCTCCAAAGCTGCATTTGTTGGAAGGTCAATTCAAGAAAAGAAGAAGGCGGTTGTTAGCAAAGAACAAATCAAATGAATAGAATATTAGATGTCGTTCTGCTTCTCGCCACAAAGCGGTGCTTCGTTAATCACCTTCTGTTAAAGAAATTAATATTTGCTAATGTCATCTGCATAATATTAATTAATATTTATAAGGAAGAATCCAGTAGTTGTGACTTGTGAATCCACCACATGAGAAGATGTGAACATGTATTAGCATTCTCAAATTTGGCAAAAGTATTGATTCATTGATTTCAAATCATCTTGTCTACGTTTTACATATTTATTCATTAATTAATTTTTTCCTTTTTTTCTTTTAGGGGTTTACTGTGAACGTCGATATCACACTTGATCCCCCACTAAACCAAGTTGTTTTCCCATGTTACAGCAATGATAAAATGGCAAGACAATACATATATATTTCTGATGAAGCTGAGCTCAGGAGTTGACCTATATGGTGCTGTGAAAAAGATGATTTTTTCTGTTTAAAAGAACCCACAAAAGATAGTGCCATTTAGGCCAACTTATTACTTTACGCGATCCCATAACTGTTTTACTGTATTTTTCTTATTAAATAATGTGGAGCCAAGTGCCAACCGCTGAAAATGAACCTAATATGATGTACCTATCTTCTCATGTATTCTTTTAGTTTCTTATATGCGGAGCAAATTCTTTTCTTTTGGTTTCTCAAATGATGAACCGCAAATGCAGATAACAAAGGTCACTTTCTGCCTCATTAACTATCTTTATTATACTATCCTAGAATAATGGAATATGAGAAAGATTGTTGTGTTGGTGCAGCTTCGGTTTCTTAAATCACAAGATAGTGAAATCTTATTCCATTGGCAAGCATTTAGAGGATTCTTTCTGCACCCCGCAAGAATGGCTCGTCTCTGTCACCCATTTTGGTACCTGCACGTTGCTGTATGCATGACAGGCTGATATTTTTCTGAGTGTCCCTATAAAACTAAACACTAAACCATAACAAACCAGTCGATCGACATAGCTTCTCCTTCTCCTTGTTCTTTTCCTTGGAGTACAGCGTCTTCAAAAAAATGACTTCTGAAAAGGGAGATACTAGGGAGCTCGAGTCCAGCACCACAAGTGAGCAAACTATTCAACCCAACACAAAGGGTGCAGGCAACTCTAATTTTGGAAAAGCACTGGCACGCAGAGCACTCTGTGGATCTAACAATCGTCGAGTTCATGGCAGGAGGGTTGCAAATAGTGGTGCAAGATTGTTGCCAAGCAGACTAAGCAAGGTTTCTTTGGCTGAAGATTCAACAGATTGAGTAGTTACAGAATTATTTAGAATGTAAAAATCCTTTGTTGTAAAAACCATTAGTATGAAGAAGCAGTGGATCTCCTTCAATCTTGTGTTATAGAAAAATGGACAACGGATCCGGTAAACTGGAGGGTAGCTTGGTAAGGTAAATACGATAATGGTGGAAATGTAGACATAGTATGACATAGTGCTACTTTCTAAAGATCAAAATGATCAATCTGTATCTACTCTCATATATTCAGAAGTCATAGATAATCTTGATTAAAAAATGATTAGTTAACAAATACTAAGATATACTATAATGAAATTAACAAAAGAGAAAAACAAAACAAAATAGGCAAAACACAGATCCATCAAAATTCTGGCAGATCAGAAATGAACCCTCAGGAGAACCTTTCCATGAGATTTGAAAACAACTTGTTGTGCGCGGAAGCACCAAATGAACCCAAATATACACAGGCTAAAATGTGCAGAAACTAAAGTGCAGAAAAAATCCAGAAAAAATGCAGCAAAGACACAAGAAATTATACTGGTTCGGACAATTAATCAGTCCTACATCCAGTTGCTATGCTAGCCAA